>JAWWEQ010044470.1:0-17118 GCA_035583055.1 Torymus tubicola | reverse complement strand
ACTGAACGGCCAATGATATCATTAATATTAATTATATTATATGTCATGCGTCTCCGCAGATGCAGATCCCCCCCCCCTCTCTCTCTCGCCTTAGAAATATACATCTATATATCTAGATCTATTTTTCGCGTTACCGATTTTAGGCGTTACGCTGACACGTCCATGGATATTAATATGTACGGGATTTATATTGATTGTATGTATACTAAGATTATTCATACGACCAATAATTATGGGATTTATGAAAATTGGTAAATATATTAAATATAACATTATTTTATAAGATTCATATGATGAATGGGTTACGTTAACCATTTAAAATTTGACAGCAGCGTAGAATATGAAGATTAATTAAATTATAGTTAATTTTCTTTTGAGAAAACAAAGTTCAGAATTATTTAGGCCTCTTCAGACATTATTTGACCATAAAATAATCTTCTTTTACCAATTTTTTCGTATTGTTCGTACAAACTTTTTTCTTAATTTAATGTTTTTAACGAAACTTTATATAATAATGAAATACGCAATATTAAAAGGTTCTTCCTTCTTCGCTTAGGAATTTTGCTAAAATATTTTTAAAAATAATGTAAAGCATTAAAAATATTCTAAAAGTTATTATTAATTGAAATTTCAACAATAAGGCAAAAAATAATAAAATTTTTAATTTTAAAATCTATTTTTTGATGTCTCAATTTGACAAAGAATCAGACATATACAAACATATATTAGAGGTACATTCGCTGCGTCCCTTGATATTGAACCCCATCCACTAATAATGCGTAAGTTTATCTTGCGCTGTACCGCGCCCATATGCTTATCCACGTCCGTCGAAAGGGCCCTTGCCGCCCTTGTCGGTACGCCATATAACTGTATCGATTCCACGACCATCGACAGAAATTTCCTGCGCTCCGGCCACGGTCCTCCTATGTTAGGCATAAGCCGCGAAAGCGATGTGCACGGTATTGATGCCTTCGTTGCTGCTTCCTTGATACGGCGCTTGAATACCCGTTTCTTATCGAGCCATACTCCTTCATTCATTATTGAGAGGTATTAGTTCCCCGTTAATTTCGAACTGTGGTAGGTCGTATTTCCTTCAACGGGTTACTAACAACAGTGCCTCGCATTTGTGTACTGCTAGTTGCAGGTGTCTGCTATTCAGCCAATTGGCGATCAATTCTAGCGCTTCATTCGCAATTAGTTCCGCTTGCCAGGCTTCTTCGGCCACCACTACTAGTGCCAGATATGCTCTGTCGGGCATCTTCAATCTGAGCAGTCCGCTGTACATACAATTCCACATAAATAGTCCTTTAATTGATCCTTGCGGTACTCCTGCAGTCAAATCGATTTCTATATTGCCATTTTTTGTGACTATCACCAACTTCCTCCCTGTGAGGTAGCTGTTTAGTATCTTGAGTAGATATTGAGACATCTTCTTCTCTTCTTCTAGAGATTTGTAAATACGTTCCCAGCTAGCGGAGTTAAACGCATTTTTGACGTCCAGGGCTATGTTTGCGCAGTATCCTCATTTGGGTAGTTCGTAGAGAGCCTCCGAGACTCTTTCTTCCACTTTCTGCAGAGCATGGTGAGTGGACATGCCTTTACAAAATCCGAACTGTTCGGGAAGATACCCTCGTTTTCCGCCTTTTCGATCACCTTCTCCATTCTATTGAGGATCAGCCTTTCGAAGAGTTTACCTGCCGAGTCGATCATATCCAGCGGCCTATACGCCGATGGATCAGTCGCTGCTCCTGCTTTGCCCTTGGAGATCAAAACCAGTTTCTGCCATTTCCATATAGCAGGGAATGTTCCTTCGGCCAGGCATTTGTTATAAACGTCCAATAGCAATTGCGGGTTCTTCAGCACCACCAATCGTATCACCTCGTTAGGAATTCCGTCCAACCCTGGAGACATTATGTCGCAGTCTTCAGCTTCTGAATGTTAAAGGGCTCGCCTGCCGTTCCGTTTGCTTCCCTGGGAAAGCTAGTCCGAGGTTCGCCTCTTGAGAATAATACTTCCACGATTCTTCTGGGATAAATTCATCACTCGGTGCACTTTTTCCTCTTGTCCTACTAAGCTTGCCCATTACTATTTTATATAATAGGCCCCATGGGACCTCGTTAACCGACCCTCTGAGTTTCTTCCAGCATCCATTTTTGCTCAGCTCTATCGCTATCCGTAGGGTTCTTCTGGCTTGTTTGTAAGCCTCTTCCATCTCCGACACGTTTGGTTGATGTATTATAATATGATGTATTCGTCGCCGTTTGTTGCAGTCCCTTATCAGTCCGGCCAGTTTCTCGTTCCACCAGTAGGCTGGCTTCCTGTGATAGTTTGCTGGCCTGCGTGGCATTGATGCCTCACACGCGTCCACTATGACTTGCATAGCGGCCTCGGTTGCTTGCTCTGCCAATTGCTGATCTCTTACGTCTACCTCTGCACTAATCCTCTGTAGGAATACTTCGTTGTTCAATTTTCGGAGAGGCCATCCTCCTCTTGTTTGGTTCTGGCTCCCACGGTTTCTATTTCCAGCAATCTTCACGAATACGTAACGATGGTCGCTAAGTCTTTCCTCATCTAACACTTCCCATTCTACAATGCCTCTCATTACTTCAGGGGAGGCAAATGTAAGATCCAGCACTGATCTGGAAGCCTCTGTCTCGTAGGTGTACACTCCTGGCTGGTTAACAGCCGTAAGGTTGTATTTAGCCATCAACTCCTCAAGGATGTTGCCTCTTGAGTCTTGAGGCCCTGCTGTCCATGCCCTTGCTTTAGAGTTAAAGTCGCCCGCGACTATAATTGGTCCTTTCCAACGGCCGACCTCCTGCACTAGTCGACCCATATTTAGCTCCACTAGTGTGGGGAGTTCTTTCAGAAAGCAGAGTGCTGCAACACTCTGCCTTGTATACAGGCAGATACCGGAAGCGTATCCCCGGGAAATCAGATTTAGATTGACTCCCGCGGCACCGTGTACTAGGGCACGAGCTTCCGGAATAATTCTATTAATTTTAACCCTGTTACATAGTAAATAATAATCTACTAAAATAAATATCATAAAATTTATAACTTATTTGAAATAAATGAAATACATTATGTTTAGATTGACAGAGACCTTACAAAAAAATATGGTTTTACATTTGGAGAGTTCGAAGATGCATAAGAGTCGACTATTATCGATAATGATCTATTAAAATTAAACGTAGCAAATACTGATACTGATACTAGTCCATAAAATTATTAATGAATAATTTTTTTTTTTATTTATTTATTTGCGCAATTTGAATCGCTTTGAGAGATAATTTTGCAATTATTGAACTATAACTGAACAACATAAATAACTAATTATTTTTAAAATATAGAGATTATAAACATTTTATACAGCTACAAAATTTAATGAGTTTATTTGTTCCAAAATCTCAAAAAATGCATTGCGCTGATGTTGCATAGAAATCAAAGAAAAAAAGTTTATGCTGGAAACCATCAACCATTGAGCCTAGAGAATGCATAATTATCACGATATATATTATCATATTATTCGTTACGAATCGATTTTAACATTTCTGCCTGAAGTTCCAGGAGATACAAAACATGAAGTCTAAGAAATATGTCATAAAATGTCTAGAATGGGTCTTTCACTTGAACCGTTTATCATTGTGTGTGGACGAAACTTCATGGTACTAACTGCATTTTACGTTCGCCTACACTCTCTCACGTACGAGGCTTCTTCGCTATTGCAAGCGCTTAATATTTTTTTTTATTTTTGTTTTTATTGACCCAAGTATACAAAAAACGTAATACATGTGTATGTTTGATTCACAAACATATTAAGATATGTCTGTAGAAACAAAGTACATCTTACAGAGGTAGATAAGACTACCTGTAGATAGGTCCGGTTAACTATAAACTACTTAACTATGTAATATGATTAACAATTAATTGGATCGATTCTCAATCCAACATAGATTATTCGATATCATCCACAAAATTAATAACAATAATTACTTTACTGTAATTACTATATGTAAGACTTTAAGTCACATTTTCAAAACACATTGTTCCCTATCCATTTCTTTATTTTTCTTGTATTATAATTTTTTGTTATGTCAAGCAATTTGAGATTTGTATTAGTTATTGGAAGATCATTGTATATCCAAATTGCTATCAAGTAACTGTTTTTGTCACTAACAGCTTTAGAACATTTGGGTAGTTGTATATTTTTATTTCTTGTTTTACTGTTTGAAGTAATATAAAGATTCTTAAGTTCATTGTAATGATATATAACGCATTCATAAGCAAAAATTTGTTGTAGACTTAGAGGGTTATCACATACAAATTTATTCCTCTGAAGTAAATTTAGGTTATTTCTATATGCACCTCCCCATGCAATATTCGCATAGGAAATAACATTGTGGAAAAAGGCATTATATATTAACTTTAAAGTATTAGTTTGCATTGTATATTATATATTTTGTTTTATTAATTAAATATTCAATGTGTTTATCCCATCTTAGTCTATAATCTACTATTACTCCTAAATACTTACAGCCATTCATATATGTAATTGATTGCCGCTGCTTCTTTATACACTGTCACTATAAATTTTAGAAACCATTGAAATTATATTAGTTTTTATCGAGCGAAATAAAGAAAATAAAAAAAATTTTTAACCGATGTGCTTTTTGTATTACTTTTTCTTCTCATTAACATGAATATTACCAATAACTCCTAATTTCAAGTATATGTTTTTTTACTTACAAATATGCTCTTTTAAATAAATTCTTCAGAACTAATTAATTTGAAAACAGTATATTATTCATTACCAAAACGATATTAAATAATCTGCATAATACGAGTTTGTCCCCGCAGAACTACAAAGTATAGTAATTTTTAAACGAAAATTTCTCTCCGTATACAAAAAAGAAATGGACTTCAGATTATCATTTCTGATGACTGTGATTGATCGATTTGAAATGGACATGTAAAAGTTCATTGACCTACGAAAGGGCGTGCGAAAGATGCATTGATACTTCTAGTGTGTTAAAAAAGAGTATGTCTGAGTTTATCAGACTTAAACAAGAGGTCTTATCCATGATTGTTAGCTCTACAAAAAATGAGTCGTTTATTCTTCGAGAATGTCATTACAAAGATAAAATGATAAAAGAAAACAATTTTAATTTGGAAGAAGATTCACTAATTGATAAAATAACTTTTTTGATTTGGAGAAAAAATGATCTTGTGAAGGTAACTTGCACATGTGAATGAATGAGCATAATGAAGGAGCTCCATCAACGTAAAATCAAATCAGAAAGAAGACATTTCAGGGAAACTCGTTTAATTCTACATTATAAATTGGTAAAAGGGATGGTATAGCGAAATGATTTTTTCTGCAACTGGTTATGGAAAAGGTGCGATACTAGTAAAATAAGAATCGCACCTTAACAATAGAAGAATTGCAAAATTTTCGAGCTTAAAAAATCAAGGATTGGGAAAAAGTTCGATTGGTTAATGACAATCTCGACAGTCATATTTGGGAAGTTACCCAACAGACTGATGATATAAAAAATGTTAATGTACAACAGCGAATGATAAAAACAAACATACATGATTGGTTCACTATTCAATTTTGAACAGTATGTATCATAGATTGTCTGATATTATTATTAACTATTATATGAAATTTAAAAATGTGAAATATTAAATTAAATAATTGTACTTTCTAATCCATCACTCGTTTCAAATGTTCGTGCGCGTTAGAATTAGGAAAAACTATTCTGGCAATAATTATGTGGCAACCTTTTACGAGGCGCACGGTAAGGTATATCGCACATAAGAGAAGCGCCGCTAACTCTCTCGTTCACCAACGCCGACTCTGCTCGGACATAGTCAACTGTCATTCCATAACATCACTCTTCAAGAAAGTTCAAGTCTGGAAGATCATCACAGATAGATACAGCCAAAGTCAATTCAATATCTCTGCATCTTCAGCGATGGAGACGATGAGCATTGAGCCATCATATCCTCTCTGCGTTTTTTAGGTAAGTAAACGGTTAGCGCCTGGTGTAAAGCACCATTGTTAATTTGAGTTGTGTGAAAGTTTGTCGCGTTTATAGAATATGAAATTTAGTTTGATATGCGTGAGTGTATGTATATGTATTGTTATCATAAACGTGTCATAAATAATAAATTACAATGAACGATTGATCACCCCGATTGTTTATCTCATTTAAATACCTAATTGCTTACAACTTTTTTACTTCTACTTAAATTAACGGTGATTTTTAATAAACCCCCGTTGTAAAGTTTGTACTTTACTTCCTTGATCCATAATATACTATTATTTGTGTTTAAACTTACCTAAAAAAAAATTATATTACGATTTGATATATAACGCGTATAAGGCTTAAATGTGTAAAAATAGCAATTACATTTCCGAGGGTGTATCTTCTGAACAAAGAAAAATAACATGCTACCGCTTGGTAGGAAACTAGCTTATTTGAAAGTGTTTGGGAACTTATTATGAAGGTGTTTAAATTTCGCGCGGTTGCGCGCTCGACGGCCTACTCGCGATATAGCCGCGGCGCGGTCGCACGTTCCGGAGTCTCCACGAAACAGTTGAGACTGTGAAATGACTACGCCAGTCATTAATTTAATAAGGTTTTCTCTCTGTTTCTCCCATTATCTAATGAGAGAGATACTAATTTGATTTACGTTGCGAGTGACGGTTTTCAAGGATGAAGAAGGAAGTTCGTCCTGCGCTCGCTCTCTCTGATTTTCGCCACCCTCGAGGCAACGTCAGCTCGCTATAAAAACCGCAATTCATCATCACGGAAAACTCACAAATTCACTGGCTCAATCTAACTCGATCAACTCAACTCGCTTTATGCATCTCATTCAACCAAGAAAAACAAGATCACCGGGTGCACATTTACACATCATCTCTTGGAGCAACTCATTTAGCCGTACAGTAGCTGCGCACGTGCAAAGGTAACCTCAAAGTACATATGTCTCAATTAAATTTTTAAAAATGTATCATAAAAAATTACATTTACAATTTAAATGATACGTTATCTACATTTATAAATGAGTCAGTTAACTATAAAAGTATTTTTTTCTTCGAAGATACGATTTTGTTGTACGGACGTTTGAGTTACGTTCATATAGAAGTCGCCGGGAAAATTCGATTTTGCTACCTCGACATTTAAGATACGATCATATTGAATGCTGCGTAATAATACGATTTTGTAGAATCATCATTAACATACGATTTTGCTGAAATGTCCGTGAGATACGATTGTGTTACACGGTTCGATACGTCGGAGACGTCGATTTTTTTTTTCAAAATATTCCTTTTTTCAAGAGTTACAGTAAGTACTTGCAACTTTTTTGATCGTCTATTGCCTACATCCCAGAATTTTTCCAAATGTAGAAAAAAAATTAAAATTTTTTCTTTGAATATGTGGTTTTGCAATTTTTCAGATAGAAAAAGTTTAAGATCGCTCAATAATATTAATAAGAGCATGATCTGTATATAAAATACTGCTACTAGAAATTTTTTGGGCTTCTATTGTTTTTATCCTTCTATAAAAAAATGATGGCCTGAAAAGTGAAGGCAGTTTATTCGTGATCTGATTGGAAAATTTAAATTTTTAGATAGAATATATTACAAGTAAGTATAAACATAAGAATCACGTAGTAAAATGTTTAAAGAGGGTGTTCGACGTCCAAAAAATTCTTAGTGGTAGCATTTTATGTACAGATTACGTTCCTATTATTATTGTTGTGCGATCTTAAACTTCTATCTGAAAAATTTCAAAACCGTATATTCAAAGAAAAAATTTCAACTTTTTTTCTACATTTGAAAAAATTCTGGAGTATAGGCATCAGATGATCAAAAAAGTCGCAGGTACCTACTGTAGCGGATTTCAGCAGGTAACGCCACCTTAGGCAAAGTAAGAGGAACTAGGTTCATCTCCATAATTGACTTGAAAAACGGGTACTGGTAGGTGGCTCTCACAGAAGAGAGCTACGCACCCAGAGCATTTACTGCGGCGGGTAGATCTATTTGAATTCACGGTAATTCCGTTTGGTCTCCATGCTGCTCCAGCAACGTTCCAGAGGCTATTGGACCACGTCGTGGCAGCAAAGATGGTACTACACGTCTTCGCCTATCTCGACGACATCGTAATCGTATCGGACACATACAAACGACACACATGAAAATCCTAACCAACGTCTAAGCTTCGCCCAAACTGGGAGAAATGCCACTTCGTATGCAACAGGCAGCGATACCTTGGGCACATCGTCGACGAAAACGAGCTACAGACGGACTAAGAAAAAATCAGAGCCGTCACCAAATTCAAAGAACCTCAGGATGGTAAGCAGTTGCGACGCTTCTTAGGATTTATATCGTGGTACAGATGTTTTATAAAAAACGCCGCCAGGCTAGCCTCCCCGCTCAATAAACTATTAACATAAGAGCAAATGGGAGTGGAGATAGGCGCAACAAACAGCGTTCGACCAACTTAAAGCAAGCCCATCACAGACGCCGATGTTAGCATGCCCCAATTGGTCAAAACCGTTTACACTGCAGACGCACAGTGGGGAAAATCTGACTTTTTTCGTTCAAATCATTCTAGATTTGAATTTCACCCATACACACATATGGACACACAGATGCACACGCACACGCATCTTTATGATTTTTTAACTTAAAAGCTTACAACTTTTTATATAGCATATTATACGTGAAAAAGTTTTCAAATTTCAAGAAAAATTGATAAAAATAATTGTTTCGTCAGTACAATTTTTTTTGCGTATCAACATTTTTAAATACAATATTCAAACTATGAAAAAGATATATATGACCAGATTTATTTCACCCAGGAAAGGCTAAAAGATTTCTTAAAATATTATATATACCTTTAAATGGGTCCTTGCTGAATATGGAAAGTAATCACTGAAAAAACTTATGTGCAATTATAGCTGTGAAAACAGTGAAAAAGCACTAAAAAGCGTGCATCCGTGCTTGCGCGTGTGTGTTCGTGCGTGCCTATGTGTCTGTTAACTTGCAGCTTCTAATAGACACATTTAGGTGGTTGGCATGGTGTCAACAACGAAATTTTGACTGTTTGCATTCGTTTGGAGGGGAGCCATTACGGAAATTGAAAAATCGGTCTGGAGGGATAGATAGAGAATTTCTTTAGCTTTCTTTTAAAAAAAATTCATCAAAATCGGTCGGAAATTCAGATCTCTAGAGTGATTTGAACGAAAAAAGTCAGCTTTGTTCCACTGTGAGACGGATGCAAATCGCGAAGGCCTCGGAGCAGTGCTCACACAAGGAGAAGGGGACAACGGGCGAGTAATTGTTTATGCCAGCCGCTTCCTCAATAAGACAGAACGCAATTACTCCGCTAAGGTGCTAGAAGTTTTAGCAGTAAAGGAGGAAGTATGTAAGATGCGGGACTATCTGGAAGGATACCACTTTACTATGCTGAGAGACCATGAGTGCCTTCCATGATTGGTCTGCATGGAAAACCCACCCAGCCGCCTGGAAAGATGGGCCAGGGATCACAGCCAATGGGACTACAAGTTCTAATACCGCCGAGAATCCTAAAACACGGTTGCAGACACCCTCTCTCGCCAACGTCTACCAACGTGCGAGATAATACCACGAAGTGCAACTGATACAAATGCACCCTGTAGCAAGTCGGGAAAAATCCAACTCTACCAGCCACCCGGAGTTGTGTATTTTGACAGACTGTAGATGCGATAAATAACACATTCAAAGATCGCACAAAATTTATCTTTCTTAGATAGGAAAAAATGTATGTATTTATACATACAATTTATTAAAAAATTGAAAAATTTATTAAGAAAATTTAAAAAAAACATCAGAAATTGATCTTCAAGAAGAGTCAACTGATTCATTCAAATGAAAAAAATTTCATTTATCAACTACTTTGAGGAATCTCTGTCTTAATAGCTTAAACATCAAAATACCTCAACGCAATCAACGAATATAATCAGTTAGCACAAAATTTTAAATCTTCCGAGTAGTAGCTGGACTTACTTTTGAATCAAAATTAGCCGAATTAGTTTGATTTTTCTATCATATTTTATTAACAAGATAAGTTTTCAATAGAAAGTGAAAATTTTCATACATTTTTATGAATAGTAAAAGAAACTAAATATATAACTATTAAAAGTGAGTTAGAGCTATACAATCAACGGAAAACATCGAGAATTCTGCTAAGTGACCGCCACTACCCGATTCTCTCTTAGTTATTGATTGTTGAATGAATGGCAGATAAAAAAGTAATACCTTTCTTCTTGTGTAAAAACAGGTGGCCCTTTATGTTTGGTGATTTCTTCATCTGTGTGAACTCCTACCACTAAGTAATCACCCAAGGCTTTTGCTTGACGTAGAGAATTCGCATGACCAAAATGAACCATGTCGTAACTGTAATAAATAAATTTTTGTTATCATAATAATACATTTCACAATTAAATAATAATTTTATAAAGCATTTAATGTAATGTTTTTTTTTCTTTGTTTTTTGTCAAAACGTTTACCCTTATGGACTAACATACACATGTATCTACCCTCGTTAAATATAGATCCTGATAGCAAAATTTTCTAGGGAAATCTATGACAGACCATATAAATTTTTATACTTTTTATAACCTTTTACAATTTATAGTTTTATAAAATGCTTTATAATTTTTAGGTACGACCGTTTCTTAGGAAAGCCTTATATTTCCATCAAAGTGAAAATTATAACACCCCATAATATAGCCATTTAATGTATAATTTATTCTATTTTTTGCCCAGAATTAGTTTATTTCAAATCTTTTCTATTGTGGACAAATAAAATTCGAAAAAATCTATTTTGAAGCATTACGTAAATAAAATAAACTTTTAGTGTAAATTAATCTATCATTCATTGTGATTATTTTATCTATTTTTAAAATAATTCTTCTTGAAAATTTAAAACAGCCTGATAAAATAATAAAACAGAGGCAAGCAAAATTTAAATTATTTTTTAACCTGATTTATATAGGATTAAATAAATATATTACAATTCTTCAAGCTTTATCAATCTCATCTCATTATTTGCACTAGTTACAAGCAGTATAGTATGTGACAATAAATATGAACATTTGAATGCCAGTACGGCAGTATTTAATGTATGTGTATGTGTGAAGATTGCGGGCTCACAAGAAACAACTCAACCTCTTAACAGAAACGTTAGAGAAGGCGATCGGATAAGATGTCGTGTCTGAACCTGGCTATTTTTGGGTTCTCTCTGGAAGTATGCTGCGAGAATGGTAATTAATTTTGATTTTAGATTAAATCAGTGGCTGAAGCAGAATATCCATTTATTCGACGGGTTGAAATCATCACGTGACAAAAAGCTGACGGCAAGAAGCAGAGAATCATAAAAATCCAATTCAGTCGTCGAATAACTTTCGAAGAGTACTGACGCATTTGTAAACACGGCCGGCATAAACACAATAGTACAGTATTATATAGTCTAAATTCAACGTTAGATTTAAATCTTTTTGCTTTTTTTCAATCTTTTTGGCAACGCATCTAAATTAAGCATAAGCGGGACAGAGCAACAGTGCTGGGGTTGTAAGAAACCGATAACATCATCTGTTTTTTGCTCAAAATGCCACTCCGTTTTCCCAAAATCTTGCAACGAAAAATGTAAGACTGTTATTGAAAGCATATTTAAATGCTGCTTAGAAAATCAACGAGTCTCTCCTACTGCACCAAACTTTAGATTGACATCTGTCATACCATCGAATACTTCAACATCCCTTTGCTCATAGTTGCAGTCAAGTTATTTCAAATAAACAGACTCCGCTGAGCAGAGGTCTCAGCTTTTTTCAAAACTCCGAAATAACTACTGATGCGTTATCATCTTTGGAAAATACTGTCGATGGTCAGATGTTACTTCTCAAAATGCGAAAATTATTTATACGCCTTCAACAAACTAACACTCTGCTTGCCTCTACACTCGGAGAACGATAAGTTTTAAAGTATAAAATTGAGCAAAATAGCAAATTTATTACAAATTTAAATTTAACGGTTACTAAATATAGTGACAGATTAAACATACTAGAAAAGGCAGCGGCCCAACGGTCTACAATATCACTCTCGGCTTTTGATAGCAAACTTACATCGGATCTGTCAAGTTCGTTAGTTGTTGAAGTACATGAAAGACTCAAACGGTCCTGAAACTTAATTTTGTTAACGTACCAGATAATGTGGACCATTGACTTCGTTACAGCGAGATAATATTTATCTAGCATTCAAAATATCAATCTGGATTCCATTACAATCAAGAAAATTTTTGGGAAAAATCCTAATGGATCTAAGCCCCGTCCATTACTGGTACGTTTAAAATCACAGGATGATGTTAATTTAATCTTAAAGTTAGATTCGAAATTACCTAAGGGTATTAGTGTTTCGTCGGACAGAACTGAGTCTCAACGCAAGGAGCTGAAACACCTTTGGGAGTCGAATAAATTCCACAACGCTTCATACACCAACCAACAAAAAGTTATCAGGTTCATAAACGGCGTACCGACTAATGTTGACCGTGATACACATAAAAATGCCAGTAAAACTCCAAAAAACTAAAAAGCCATAATTTACGTCTTTACTATTCTAATATTCGTTTGATATACAACAAGCTTGACTCCCTACGTAGTCTTCCATACTCTCTTATGACGCCAGCAAACATAATCGTACTCACAGAGACTTGGCTGAAACCTCACATTTTATCTTCGGAACTGAGACTCCTGGATTACAACATATACAGAAGAGACAGAAATTTTGATGAAACGATTCGTTCCCGCACGCTCAGTCACTTTTCCACAGGCTCGTCTCAGTGTGTGGAAAAGTGGCAGTTTGCGCACGCAAATGCGTGTGCAAAATCGAACTTTGCACACGATGATAGGAAAACTTATTTTCCAACCATATTAGAGCCGTTTTTATTTCTGCTCACCTGGGCTGTATTCAACGGGCTGACAATTTATCTGCAATTTCCGAGTTGCAAATATCACATTTGAACTCACTCGGCAATTAACTCGTTAGAAAATAAGGGCAATTTCGGTCCTGTTATAAACAATATTTATAAATGATATAAAAAATTTGATTTTTTTCGATCTAAAAAAAATATAGTCATATTCATTGGCTCATTTTCAGTAAAAAAAAGTCCTTAAAAATTTTATCGTACGACATATAGTTTTCCTGGAAAAATTTCCCAAAGTTTTGAGAAATCGCATTGTTCCATTTTTAATTCTTAATATGTTATTTTTTTCTAAAGTTATATACAAATTGGTTTTAGGGAAATATATAATGTTACAAAAATAAAATATAATCTTCAGTTTGTTGCCCTATTTTTCGCAGTATGCATAGTATTTTAAGTTTCTGTATGTTAAAATTTCAAATCTCGCGCGCCGTGACTGTTGTTAAAAAATACTGGTCACGACTTGTTTATATCATCTATGCATGCACGCGATAGTGTTATTCGTAAGGAGTGGCAAAGAAGTAAACAACCGTTAATCAGTTTTTGTAAGTTAACATTTTCGGACTCCCTCGTAGTTAGTGACGATTAAACAAGCAAAAAGTGAAAATTTTAATACCTCCTACAGAGAATTGATACCAAATTTTACTTGTAAAAGTTGTAGAAGACATGTCTGTATTCGTTTTAAAAATGAAGTACCTTGCTGCATGTTTTGTTTTTGCAAAATTAACAATACTTGCAAAAATATTTATGATTCAAAATAAAAAATTAAAGTTTATATTAAAATAAAAAAGATTTTTATATTTTTCCCTAAAACCAATTCGTATATAACTTTAGAAAAAAATAACATATAAAGAATTAAAAATAGAAAAACGCAATTTTTTAAAACTAGGAATTTCTTCCAGAAAACTATAGGTTGTAGGATAAAATTTCTAAGGACTTTTTTTAATCAAAATGAGCCAAAGAATACAAATAATTTTTTTCAGATCGAAAAAATTCAAAATTTAAATCCAAGATGGCGTCAGGAGGGAGTCTGCCTCCCGGAGAGCCTCCTGATAAAACCAAGATAAAGTATATAAATACCACCCAAAACAAGAAGTTTCATTTGTGATCTATATAGTGTGTGAAGATGTATATTATAAAAGTGATTATGCAAAGTTTAAAGATAAAAAATACATAGGTGATATTTTTATGATATGCCCCAACCACGCGGAGCTCAACATAACCTTAAAAGACAGTGAAGTTAATCTCAGTGAATCTGCAAGAATGCTAATCGCGAAAATTAAAGGCACAAAACAAGAACTAATTAAACAGCAATTCTTAAACAAAATATCTATTACAGAAAATTCTCGAAAAGAAGAACAAAGTGACAAACTTAATGCAACTATAATATCTGAAAACACGGAACTGGATAATCTACAAACTGAAAATAAGATCTTAAAAGAACTAAACAATGAACTTGCTGATAAAAACGCTATATTAAAGAAACTTTTGTAAAATATTAAAAACGCAAATGTTAAAGATTCGGAAATCAAGCAGTATATCCAAAAAACTTATGCAGAAGTTATAGCTGTAAAACCGCCAATTAAAACTAAAATAGTTCCTAAAATAATAGTTAAAAACCTTAACAACGAACCTGAATACAACAAAGACTTTTGTAAAAATATATACAACTGTATAATAGAAGCAAAGGATATACAAATTAAATATGTGAAAAAAGTGAATGACACCCTTACAAAAAAAAACTGTAGTTTAAACTATTGGCAAAACTATTGGCTCAACTACTGCCAAAACTATTAGAGTGAAATTGAAATAAGAAGAATGAAAAAAGTGCTCTAGCCACAGCTGAGTTACTTAACAAGAAACTTTCCAATAACTATAAGACAAGTATTGAAAGTATTGAATTACCAAAAATGAAAATTGTTGGAGTTGATAACTATGCTAAAAGGAGCTTGGAAGAACTTGAGCAAGATTCGAATAAAAGTAACTTCAGTGAATACAACGAAGAGTGTAAAATACTGCACATAAACTATAGAGAAAATTCTTCCGTGATTAGCATAATAATAGAAGTACCAAGAGAATTCTATAAACACATCAAAAACAATCAAGACAGAATTTTTATTGAATACCAATGCTGCAAAGTATGGGATCTAATCAACGTTAAGCCGTATTTCAACTGTGGGCGACTTGGGCATAATTGCTGCATAAAATGTGCAGGTCAACACTGTGATACCTCTGCAAATACGTCTATCAATTGCTTTTTAGCAACTCCAAACACAGTACAACTTTTGAGGTTAAACACATGGCTAATGATACGGAAAAAATGTGCAATATTAAAAAGTAAACTGAACAGATACATAGATATGACTGACTATCCTATAAGATCTACTATACCAAGATACGTAGGTAATGTAGGAAATGGCACCAAAACTACTAAGGTAAAAAATGTGACCAATGTAAACAAGGAAATCGCGAGTGACGCAAGTGCATCACAGTCTTCAAGCAGTTCGCAACTATCTCCCCAACGAAAGGACTTATAATGGATCGACTTTGTAAAAAAATTACAAAAAGGAAGTAATAAGCGAAGAAATTTCTTATATGGATCTGAAAACTCTTAATGGTAATTTAAATAGAAATGATAATCTTATACTACATGTTAATATTAGAAGCTTAAATGCGAATTGTGATAAATTGGAAGTTTTCATTAAGAGTTTAAAGATCAAACCAAATATAATTGTATGCACAGAGACTTGGAATTTATTAAATACTCAATTTTTCCAATTACAAGGTTATAAACTATACTACAATGATAGTAAGATAAATCAAAATGATGGAGTTGTTGTATACATGAAAGACTTCGTAACTGAAGTAACAAAAACTATTGAGAGCGGTAGGTTAAATATTTTAAATTCACGTATAACCTTGAACAATAACAGTTGTCTAGAAATATTAACTTTATATAGATGCCATAATCTTCCTTGTCTTGAAATTACAACTGATCTCCAAACACGTTTAAATAGCAAAAGAAATATCATTGTCCTGGTTTTATAAATATAACCAGACCGAAAAACAGCATCGGAAATGGCACGTGCATTGACAACATATGTATTAGAACTAAGTCTATTCATACTATATCGTTTAAACTTCTAATTCCCTTTACTGAGCACTACTCTACATTTCTGAAATTAAGCAAATCACCAAAGCAACAGAAAAATAGTACTAATTATAGTTATAATTATAATAAACTTTACAGCGTAGTTAGTATGAAAAATTGGATTAATATAGAGACAATAAATGATCCTGATACAGCTACTAACCTACTGATATCTGAAATAAGAGACTGTTTAGAAAAATCTAGGAGTATAGTTAAAATAAAAAATAATAAAAAAACATAGAAAAGACTGGATTACTAAAGCACTCATGATCTCATGGGAAAAGAAAGAACAACTGTACATTAAGATGCGCAAAGAATCAAATAATAATAAAATAAAACTAGAATATAAGAACTACGTATACTAACTAAGTATTTCGATAAGATCGTCAGAGAAGTAAAAATTAAGCAGGAAAGAAAATTATTTGTGAATAACACTAATAATCCTAAGCAACTTTGGTAACAAATAAAAATAAAACTTGGAACAAATTCACAAAATGAAAACACAATAAGTAAAATAAAAGTAAATAATATTACGATAAAGGATCCAAACAAATTGCTAATCATATGAACTCATACTTTTGTAATATTGGAAAAGATCTAAGTAATAAAATTACAAACACCAGAGGTAAAAGATTACATGTTTTACCCGGGCTGAGTGCCTGCGGCTCCGACGGAGGGCTTAGAGCGCCCGGAATAGGCCGGACACTTTGATACACTCAGAGGAGTACCGGACAGCTCGTCAAAACCTGAGGCGCGCGATCAATGATAGCAAAAAGAAATGCTGGACAAAGCTGATCAACGAGGTGGACTTGGACCCCTGGGGAGTGGGTTACAAGATCGTTACCCAAAACCTGGGACGGAATGGGCCGCCCGTGATCAGAGACGAGGAGACAACGGACAAAATCGTCGACGGACTCTTCCCGACGCACCCTG
>JAWWEQ010044469.1:0-95143 GCA_035583055.1 Torymus tubicola | reverse complement strand
CCGAAGTTGCATAGGCATACTGCGGTCACCCATCCAAGTAGTAACCGCGCCCAGCGCTGCTTAACTTCGGTGATCGGTCGAGGTGCAGTTCCGCTACCCCACCAAACTACCGGTCTCAAAGCATATGTAAAAACACACAAAAAACATGCGACAATTCCCTCGTAAAGTGGATGCAAAGTTATGTTATAAAACGACCTATGTTTAATCTTACACCCAAGCTTACCCGCATACTGGCCAACTTATTGGCAAAGCAAGGGAAAAGCGGGAAAACCAGATTTGTTAAATTCATAAAAATGTATTCATGTCGTCACCAACGAGGAGTTGAATCAAAGGTAGTGAATGTCGTTTAACAGTTGCTTTCGAGGTCCGACACAGAGTGTGTGACTCTCTGAACGATGTATATCATGCTGCGGCATCCACCACATAAGCTCAAATCGGGAACTATTGCATATTGTATTTCTAACTTGTTGCTAATTTCTGCCGTCTATTTCGATTTTGTTGCACTTGCCGTTTCCGAGAAACAATGGCTACTCCACCGTAATACTCTCGCTATGGTAGCCAGTCCCACAACATCTAAATGAGCAGAGTTAACGACCTCAATTTCGGCCTTGATTTTGTTGTTAATTTGTTGCTCAAAGATGCCGTAGAGACTTAGACCCAAAAACCGGCTGCTGATTCAAAAGCCGACATGGCACCTTGTCCGCATATTTAGGAAATTAAAAAAAAACAATATAATTCGATTCTTTTACAACTGCGTATTTTCTTCGAATAACAAATTAGCAACAAAATCGGACCCAAACCCGAGATCGTTAGCTCTGCTCGTTTAAATGTTATTGAACTGGCTACCGTAGCGTGAGTATCACGGTGGAGTACCTATTGTTTCTCGGAAATGGCAAGAGCAACAAAATCGAAATAGTCGGCACAAATTAGCAACAATATATGCAATACTTCACGAGTTGGGCTTATGTGGTAGATGCCGCAGCATGATATAGATCTCTGAATGCCCTTAGAACTTTGCGAACACTTCATTACCAAATATACGAATTTATAAATATTAATGCAATTTTATATATTGTATTCTATAGTCTAACTATATTAATGAATATTGTTTTGCTTCTGTATTTCAATGCTTTGTGCGTTGAAGTGTTTTTTATTATTTTCTAACCCACAAGTAAGCGCGGAAACAGTTTTTCTTATTCAATTTTGAATTTTAATAAAACATCACTCCGATATATTATAGTTAATTATCAATTCTACAGTGTGTGAAAGGAATTTGTTCATGGAGTTCAAAATTGAATGGGAAAAATGAGTTCCTGCAGTTGTTTACTAATCACCTGTACTGTGTAGTTAATTTGTATTATCTACATTAATAAAAACCCTTACCGGGTTAATAGTAGACTCTGTACTGTCTAAAGTTTAGGCCATATTATTTATAAGATATATAAAAGATTATGGGCTATATTCAATTGCGGAAGCTGTACAAACTACGAATGTATAGTGTTTAGACACTTTGCTCAGTAGTAACTTTTGTAAATGGATAGTCGGTTCACCAGATGTTTCCTTATAGTTCTCAAAATACACAAATTTGAAATTCTGAAAATCTATTTAACAGAGTGGTTCGTTTTAATATATTATTCTTTGACATTTCAGTACGTATTTTTGTTCTCACTTCAGAGAAATTATTGTGCCAAATTTCACTTTAGAATTTTATTCTGAATTTTATGATATATAAGTAAATAAAAGGTTTAAGAGTGCAAGAAATACATCGGATAATGGATGAGGGTAGTATGATCCATCGTGCCATTTATTTGAAAACAAGACGAGCAGTCGATGGCTAAATTTAATTGGAAGCCTGTAATCCTCGTCCCTGATGCACTGCTCTCTATCGATCTTTGTCTCTCTTTCTCTTTCGGTACATGATGCTCCCTCATGCCATTGCGTATACGTATGCGCAGAATCAAAACACCGAAAACTCTTCGCCTTTTTTTATTCGACATAATAGCAAAAACTTGCATATACACGCCTATAGATAGAATGCGTGAGTGCCATCTATCATTGGGCTTTATTCCGTTCGGATACGATCACCTGTCGACAGCTATACACGCTACAACTTTATCAAAATATTTTATGTGTTATATAAAAAATTCTCTAGTTTTTGTTAGACACTCGCGCATCCTATAGAGCGTTTTTTCAACTGAAAAACACGCTCGACTCGACTATAAAATCAAATTTACCGGATTCAACAATTCTCTCGACGAGGAGTGTAAATGAAACAGAACAATAAAACGATCTCGGGGTCATCGACATTTTGGCATGCGTATAGAAAATACAGGAAATTAAGTACGTAAAAATCAATCAGGTGACTGGATAATTACCAAATCTTTTTTTACGTATAATAGTAACAAACTATTTCGAGGCAAATGCTCGCTCGCACTTGTGCAGCTCAATCCTTATATTACATTTCCAGCGCGTTGCGTGTATACAGGCGAGGACGCGTACTGCGCACAACGCGCAGTTATATATCTACGCAGTTGCGTAATTCCGCGAAACTATGCTGGAAAGTATTTCAAAAGCTTCGAGCCTGAAACAATGCGGGAGTGCGATGGAGAACGAAACAATTCGGAGTCGAGGCGCGATTGTGCTTTCTATTCCACGCTTTCATTCCAAGTACCATTGGCCTGAGCGTTTTGGTAGGTTCACGATCGGCTTCGACCCTTCGATTAGATTCGTCTATCTATGTACGGTGACGGTTGCAATATCGATCCTTTTTCAATAAATGAACTTTTGTGGTTTCGGTTTTTTTTCTATCAGAAAAATCTGCAAAAATAAATCATTGACAATTATTAAAAGTATACAAGTTTAAAAAGTAACTTTTTTAATATTAATATAATGGTTATATTTATATCTTCAATTGTAACGTCGAAAAATATTAAATTAATGTATTTACCAACCAATTCAACCAGCCATAGATTATAATAAATGCACTAATTTAATGGTGCAATCCATTAGCAATCTATGTTCCTGATAATTGAAATGAAATTTATCATTTGCATGCAAAATTAACTTTTTGTTAAAAACACTTGGTTTTAAACCGTTACTATAAAAATTTGTACCTTATAGAAACTCCAATTGTAGAATAACTTTTTAAAAATTTTAACTGTACGAAAACAAAGAAAAATTCATTCGCCACAGTACAACCAGCGCATTACTCTCAGATTCCTCTGTAAATTGCATTTTTTCGTCTTTTCAGAGAGTTCCGGCATTGTCAATGCGAACTGCTTTTTCTCGTTGTCGTCCACTTACGACTCTCCCGTGTACTTGGCATTCCCACCTCGTGCGCTTTCGCCCGTGCGAGAATATATTAGAGTGTGCATGCGTTCACTCTCTCTCTCTCTCACACACACACGTGTTGACCTTGGTCGCGTCTGCAACGGCCATGCAATCATCCTTCTGTATCCGTCTCTTTCTCTTGTAGACGCTTACATGCGAGTCTCTGTATTTGTATATTTGCTCCTTGTAGTCACTGCTGCTTCATGACCCTCTAGGGTTCCCTCATGCTCGCTCTCCCTCACTCTCTGACGTTCCGCTTCGTCATCTTTCGATGCAAATATGCAGCGTACGTGTAGCAGTCGACGGAGCCGTCAAGCAAATTGTATTACCCCTTTCGCTACTCGCTTTCTCTCTCTCTCACCCTCACTCACTCATCACTCTTCCGAGGATACGAGAAGGCTTGTCTACCTCGTGTACAGCTTGAGCGGTCATTTGACTGGCATGAAGTGCTAATTTTCATGTTTTCTTTATCCGAATAGTAATCGTGTTATGTAAACAAGTCAAGTTTTTATCGTTTCGCTATATTCATTTCTAGAGTTTTCTGATTCTTTTTGTGAATGTCATGTTTTATATGCAGTTTTTCGGCCTCTAATCATTGTATTTTTTTCGCTATAGAAACATTACAGTTTTTAAAGTTAGAATCTCACTTACAACATTATAACTGATATCCGATAAGACGAACGAATGCTATATCTTATAATTAAAGTCACAGTAATGTACGCGACTTCGTCGTCTCAATTTCATTCAAAGCTAACAACAATAATTATTTAACGGAAAAAAAACCCATATTTAGATATAATCCCTCTAAACTAGCATTTCTTGTTTCGCCATTATGTGTATATCACATAACAGCAGCGGCATCTCGTCTTCGTAGAGACAGCCTTCCCAGACCTTGACACCTGCGACACAGCGGGTGGCGTCGACGCGCCACCGTGAGGGGCGCGAGCTCTCGCAACCGATGCGCGAGTGCGCGTGATTAATGCGATATACGCGATTACACCGTTCGCCGGATTACATTACGAGATTGCAGCCCGTTCTTCTTGCCGAGCTGTTGCGCCCGCCGGCATATATACCGTCTAGCTTTTCCCACCACCGCGCACGATCGCTCGCTCGCTCGCTTGGTATATAAGTATTATATACGCGTACGTGCTGACGAAGGGGTGGAAAGGGAAAGTGCAGTAGGCGCTTCCACGGCAAACTTGGATGCCGCATACGAAATGAAGCGGTAGGTATACCTACTTACACCAGCCTTGTGAGCCGAGCTCACCCGCTCCCGTAAATGGATCTTTTATAGTTTGCGGCCTCGTCGATCTCCTCGCGCGCGCGCGAGCTAGTGCGGCGTGTATCAGTTCTCGTCTCGTCGCGTGAGCGTGGCTTGGGTTGCTAAGTTTTACGGGCAAAGACGGGAAAAACGAGGAGAGGACGACCGACGGGATATTGCGAGAGGGATATATGGGATTAGCGCGATATTAAAATCCCTTGGCTTCGATTTATCGTCATCTGGACCTCAAGCTTTGTAAGGAATATATAGATTTTGTGCCAGTGAGTTGATAGTTTTCGTACCTGAATTTCCGATGAGTTTTAGAATATATACAATGATGTTAGATTGTTCATACGCAGAGGTACTGTATAAAGTTTCGAGTATTTTATCATTAATATTTGATAATCAAATTTATGGAGAAGAATTATTGGTATAATAGGTATTTCAGTCATATACTGCATATTGTCAGATGTTTTTTCACTCAACTATATAATTCTCGTGAATCAAATATGCTTTGGGCGAAAATTCAATTTCTTTGTGTATTTAATACAGCCAATTTTGGTATTCATTGAATATTAAACGTTAAATATTTAGTCGAATATGTTGAATATTTAATAATTAGTTTACCTTTTATATGGTATTCGTTAAAATGTAATAACAATAGTAGACGGCACGCATGCTGTACATAATACACACTTTGTCATGCATTTTCATATTTACGACTAATCTTTATTCACGCATACAATGTTTAATATTATTGTCTCTGAATTATTAATCCATAATTAAAAATTCATAATTAATTCAATATTACCCCCCGTTTATGTACGAATTCTATCAATAAATATAAAAGCAAAAAAACTCCTAATAACGGCAACTTGTACGTACAAATACCGTAAAAAAAAAACGTTAAAAATTATCAAACAAGGCTACGTTACGGCAAAAACGTGTATATAGTGTATAACAGAAGCCAAAAATGCGCAAAACCGCTAGTCTATATATTTTCCATGTACACCACACACCTACATACAAGCCCCTCTGCTCGTACACGTTTGTGCTCACCTTAAAATATTTTTTTCTCGGCCACGCTCGGTATTCAAAAAAGAAGGGGAATAAAAAACATCCGGGCTTATAACACCAGCAGTAGCAGCACCGGCGGCGGTGGGTCATCCGCGAAACAGGGCGCACACGATGCGCGGGCGTGTGTAAATGCTGCAGTAGCAGCAGCAGTGGCCGGACTAAGCGAATCTCTCTCTCTCTCTCTTTCGCTGCATATTTCTAATTTTTGCACGCGGCCTCTGTTGGCACGGTCCGATTGACACGGCGCATTCAAAGGCCGCCGCCGCAGTAGAGGGAAATTTTTGAATGCCCCGGAAGAGAGGAGGAGGAGGAGGAGGAACGTCGCTGCCGCCTCCACCGTAAGATTCGCCAAGCGCAGAAATAGGTCGTTTCTTTCGGGTGGCACGCGGATGGAAGGACCCGCCCGTTCGTGTATGCGGCGTATAATGCGGAATATCAAAGGCCTGGCTGTATGGGTGACTGTGCGCTCGGCCTGTATTACGAAGGGAGGAGGCTACTGCTGCTCTATACGTCGTGTGTGGTGAAGATACTAATATAGATGTGTCGCTGGATAAAATGAATGTTGGGATGGCTTGTACGCTCCTTTTCTCAGGCTTTTCTTCGAAGTTGCTAGTTTGCCTTGAGAGAGGCGCTTTTTATTGTCGGGACTGTTGTTGAATTAATTGACTTTTTTATATACACGTCAATATTTTTTAGAGTAAACTATGTATAAATAGGTTCGATGTGAGGGAATATAATCTTGAAAAATATTTTGTTCTCTAAGAGACGAAGCTTTAGAACGGTGAACAAATATTTAAAAAAAAATGTTTAAAAATATATTCTATGGCAACCTATATGTTAAATTCGTTTATTTTCTATATATATTCCAGATATTATTACAAATTAGTAATTCTGCAAAGGTAAATGCATATAACCAAAGAATAATTTTAGAATATTTCGTTTTTTTTTTATATATCACAGCCAATATTATTTAACAATACAAATTTTTCTTAAAAGGTTTTATAATTACTTATATTTTCTTTTTTAATTTTTAAATAATTTTTAGGCTGTTAATTGTTATTACTAAGAATATGCTTAATGCTGTAATTAATTTTTTTAAAAAGATTTGCTTCACTAACTCAAAATTTCAATTACTTTTTTTGTCGAAAAACAGTTTTATGCTACTTTTTCTAAACATTTACATATTTACGATGAAAAAGTTAGCTTATCAATTGACGTCATAACTTGTGACTATGCATTAAATAGTCATGACCAAGACATAATTCAACAGGTTTTTTTAGAATATAAGGCTATACTTTCGTTTCTATAACACTTTTAACGTGTAGTCAAACCGCTCGACATTATTTTCATGTTGCATCTAGTATTTTTTAGGAAATATCCATTTAAGAATGCTTTATATACAATGCAGAGCATTTATTTGACTTATTTAGATGTATTTCTATTGATGAATTGATGTTTTTGTACAATGATGAATGATAGAATTTACAAAATGTGTATAAAAATATGATTTATCTCTGTTAAAAATGTTTGACTTAATCGTCTGGTTCATTTAATACTGATGGAGCTTCGGCACCCATACCCATAAAAAGTTTCAAATACATATTGATTAGCCAGAGGCAAGCGGCAGACGCATATTTGTCGATAGTATCGGCCACGATAAAATGATAATATCTAAATCTGTTGAAGTAGTATTTGAACGCTTCCCAATTGCTTTCGAATTTAATTTCTTTTACAGTCTTATTTTCTTCAGTCGTTTCCTTCTGAACACTCTCTATTCCTTCAGCTCTTTCTTCGGAAACTGAAAACAAAATACATCGATTTCCCGATATTTTACAACGTTATGTATGTGAAAACAAAATTTTTTTGCAAACTTAAAGAAACCATACCTTTCCTTTGTCTCACTTCACAGACGCTATTATCTGCCATTTTTTTTACGTAAAATGAAACACCTGTCGGAACAAAAGCATACAATTGTTGAAACGTTTTTTTTTTCAAAGTAAAAAAAAATATATATTTTTGCGATAGCCATGTGTATTGCGTGATAAATATGAATTTAACAAGCAGTGATAAAAATGGAAAAGCGAGCTGTCATCGATAAATCATTTAGAAAAACGTTCCGGCCATTCGCTGTAGGGGCATGAAAAATCGGTTTCAGTTTACATTAAAAACAATAAAAGCAAACCGATTAACTTTATATTTTCAATAAGAAAGGTCACGCCGATAAAGAGAAAAAAAACAAATGAGCTTTTGTTGTGCAATAGTAGAACAGTAGAACTACGATAAAACAAACTGATCAAGCACGACGTATATATATATGTTGATAGTTTCGGCACTATACGACATCCTAGCCGTATACTCATAGCAAGCTTATCGCTCCCTCCTTTTGAGCGACGTATTTATGAATCCGCAAAAATCCACACATGCGGGGGGTTGGTACCAATACATATACGCGAGAAAGAGAGCGAGCGAGCGAGCGAACGAACGAGGAAAAATGAAAAAGTACGCGTGGGTGTTAGCTCCTGCGCACGTGACTGGAGTGCGACGACGGGGATTCCTCCGGTGATTTGTTCGTCCCGGTTCTTTTTTCGCGGATCGGGGAGGGGTGACACTTTGTTTTCACCTATTTTCGGGTATAGCGAGAGCGTTATATAGCGGCTGGCGATAAGCGAACGTGCAGCCGCGTTGGCGCGTGCGCGCCTTGACGATTATCTTGGTTTTTACGAGTGCATGCACATATATATACTATATGGTAGCGCCTCGTAAAACCAATCGTTGCCTTCTGTCTTTCTTTCAAGGAAGTAAGCACGCGCGAATATATGTGCGTGCATGCGACTTGTTTTTCCACGTGCCAACGTGAATTTCGAGAAAGTGAGATGCGGTCGTGACGGTAAACGTCGAGAAATTTTATATGTGATTAATTGTTTTCTGTAAGCATTTCAGTAGCATTGTGACTCGTGAGTCAATATTTAGAAAGTAAGTATAGGACAAGGAAAAACTTTTTATATTTATCTTTGACAAGATAAGAAAATATATTTGAAAATGATTAAGTTTGTTATCTTATATGCGAAACGTATGTAATTATATTGTCTTATATAAATACAAGGTGAAATAATGTTAGTTAATTACGAAAATTAATAACCACTTTAACTGTAGGTCGATTTTACTTATATTTTTCGTTACATATACGTACTTGTATTAGTAGACCGAATCTATTTTGTTTGTTGGTATTATTACTATAAAGAGCCTTTTTCGATGAAACAAGGAAAATAAGATTGGATCCGCGGGTATTCCCAGTAACACGAACCTATTCATTTATTTTCCTTGTGTATTGTTCTCGGAAATCGTTGGATTTTGTGCTGGCTTTACATAGAATATTTTACGTTTAATGAAATGTTTTGTATAAGTTTATTGTATTTTTAATCGACGTTTAATATTAAATCTTGCTAATTTAGAACAATTATGCAGTATTAAAAACATTATGCGAAATTTATGCTTTCTATATGTTTCGGTCAGGGAAACGTGCGCCGGTTATTACAGTAGACGTCACGTGTAACTAAGAGTACTTGAAGTTGTAATACCGCGCACGAGAGATCTACCACTTAAACTTGTACTACAAGCCGTAAGAGTTAATTAAATTTTTCCACTTTATCAAAGAAAATCACTGATACTGCATCATCAATTACGTCTGTTTTCCTATTTACTCACCAAGTTATCAATGAACTGTCCTAGTGATCTCTCTCTCTCTCTCTCTCTCTCTCTTTCGCCGTATAACTCGATTTTATAAACTCGAAAACGACGTGGTCGAGCCAAACAGAAGTGAAAATTTTTATTTGCCCAAAGTTTTACGAAGTTCTATTGGAACGCGCGCGTGGTGCTCAACTATACAATACGCGCACGCGCATTGCACATTTTACCCAGACAACATACAGACACACACATACGCGCGCGTATACACACTTCGAAACAGCTGTCAAAAAGTGCCGCGAACGCTCGAGCGATCAAACGGATCGAATGGAAAAATCACAGCATCGCCAGGTCGGCGGCGACCGTTGAGAAAAACTTGCACAAAGAAAATAAACGCGATAAATCCTTCAGCGATCGATGCACTTGGCTTCTCTATACTCTATACAATATACGGCGCTGTTCAGACAGAACGCAGCGCGCGATATTTTGCGCGTGCGGGCATACGGTAAAACTTGGAAGACACGTGTTCTATATACAGACACACACACACACATATGCACATATATAGAATAATAAAGCAAATGCAGATAAAAGCGAAAAAGTACTGGCAAACAGAAATAGCAGGAGCAACGGTGACTTTTCCCTTGACTGTTGCGTACTTTACCCAGGCAGAGAGTCACTCGAGGCAGCAGACAGACGGACAGACGAGCGCACACGCGGTTAGAGAGGTATTTACGCAATTCGTTATCTCAGCCGACTGACAACGAGCCTCGGCTCGACGCGCTCTTCGACTGCCTTCGTTGGGAGTCGAAAGGAGGAAAACCTCGTGTGTGTGTATGACTACGCGCGAAGGAGTGGGAGAGAGGCCAACAGCATTATATGCGATATGAATCGTCGTATATATATACAACACGCCAGCCACGTAAGCGTGTGTCGTATAGTAGAGAGACGAGCGCGCGATGGTGCAATTGTCTGAGCGTGTGTGTGTCGCTGCCGCGTCGAGACTCGTTAATTTTACTCTATCGATACCCATTAGTTTTACGTTATCGCTTCTAATTTTTTCCGCGCGCTATAAATACGCGACCACTTTTTGTCCAGAGTATCGCGTATAAAAGAGAGAGAGAGAGAGAGAGAGAAGAATCTATATACGCATATACGAATTAACGCGCAACGAGTGTAAATTCAAGGAATAATCTCTCGGTTAATTTCGACCGGATTATACGGTATATATATACGCGTCGCCGTCTTTTTCTACGATTTTATGCGTGCCAGCATGCAGTTGTTATTGCGTTGGCGTGCAGACGAGGCCGCCAACCGCTTTTTTTCTCCTTTCACGCTGGTATTCACGCGTGCGTATGTGTGTGTGTATACGCGCGGTGTATTGCAGCGGCAGTGGTTCTATCAAAGTCCCCGGACGATTTACATTTTTACAGTTAGTGACTGGGAAGCTGCAACGTAGATATACACACATACATACATACATAGAGGGCAGAGAAATAAAAAGCAACAGCTGGTACTTTGGCGTGTATACGCGCGTGCTCACACTCTCCCCGAAGAATTATGCCCGCGAGGGGACACGCGCGCAACGCGCGGCTGAAAACTTTGACAGCGAGCGCGTTCGATTAAGTATCGAATAGCTTTTTTTTTCGTGCTAGCCGAGAGCATCGTGTCGGGAAAATCGCGCGGGAAATTCATGCCGCGCTCTTCGTCATAAAAGCGTTTTACTTTGATTTCCAGCGTAAACATTTATTTTCGTCAGTTTTTTTAAGCGTAGCTATACCTGCTGTCCTACACCAGCGCGTCCCGTAAAAAATGTTTACATCGTGTCCTGCTATGTATGTGTGTGTGCAATATTCTGAGTCGCATTAAATATCGTGGTGAGAGGGCCAAAAAATCAATTGAGAATAAAGTTCCGTCAATGTGTGATGACGTGAGCGAGCAAGTCGCGCCGAGAAGAGAATTTGGAGCTGCACTCACTTTTTTTCTTGTCTTATTTTCTTCGACGTCACGGCGGTATAGTGCTGCAACGAAATTTCGCGTCAACGTCGACGCATCACTCTGCTGCTATATACTGTCGCCCGCGCGCACGGAAATTAGAATTTACGAGAGTTATCGGCTCTCTCTCTCTCTCGCACTCGCGAATATTATTTTCTCTACTGCACGCCTTATATAATAAATTGAGTTCCAAAATTCTCGCGAATCACTTAACGCGTGTGTGCGTGCTATAGAGGACGAGGGAGGGGCGACCGGTAAAAAAGCTTTTACTGGATATGTAAAAGCCGATAAAGCGATGGCGAATTGGCGAAATGTCGAGGTAAAAAGTGAGCTCGTGGGAGAGAGAGAGAGAGAGAGAGAAAAAAACGGGCAGGGGGTAAAGTAGATAAAGAGGGGCGCAGTAAATCGTGGAAGGCTTGCAAGCGAGCGAGCGCTAATCCCGATTTGCGATCGCGCAACGAGATAATCCCGCTAATTGCGTGTCAGTCGAGCGAGGGGTGCGCCCGCGTCGCATTTTACTCCACGGGACCATCGCCAAGCCAATCGTGCGTGTATTTTGTTGTGCGTTTCACTTATGCCTCTATATATATATATATACCTATATATTTTGGCTTTTGGAATTCTGAGTGCGTCGTTACGTGCGACCGCAGTACGATAGTCAGCAAAGATTGCAGCTGTCAGGCATGTCGCCTGCTGGTCTATGAGCTTTTCACAAAGCAAATTGAAAATCTATCGATGATGAGAGGAGGTCATGGTATACACGTAAGCGTGCGCCTGTACATCGTGAACCCTCTTTTCACCGTCCTCGATTATCGGCTCGCGCTAAACTTCATGGTAAAGAAAATATTTTTTGCATCACCTCAGTCCGTGCGTACTTTTGATACTTTTTCATGAATGCATATAAAAATAAACATATTAACATACGTGATAAAAACTCACTTATTCGCTAGTTACGTGACAAAGCATTCCAGGATTAAAGTTGTTTTTACAATATATTCTGCTATTATAATCTGCTCGACGGGCTACGAATAAACCTATAATATAGAATTTACAATAAAACTAATAATTGAACTTCAAAAGCATCAATAAGCTCTTTATACTTCCAAATGATCAGTTTAGCAATATCGTATATATTTTATATATATACACACACACACTCGAGGTATCCATGTTCCTAACACAATAGCTCTCTTTCCATCCCGCAACTCTTTGCGGATACGAAAACTTTCGTCGTTCCATTCGACATCCGCTTGCAATTTATATCACGGCGATCGGGATCGTGTATCCCTCCACCCAAAGAATGCGGATATATCGGGAATGATAAGAGGGGGAGGCGTCCAGTTGCCATTAAAATTAATCAAGTAAGTTATCGAATTTCTCTCGTGTATCAAAGAAACTCCAGGACAGGCGAAGAGAGAGAGAGGGAGAGAGAGAGAGAGCACACGAGGCCTGATGGCACAGGGGGTTTTAGATAGGGAATTCGGAGCACGCTTTGTTAAAATCTGGAGTTTCGCCGACTGCTCGCGAGCGCGCGGGCGCGGCACACAATAGATAATGAAACGCGCTCACAGAATTCGTTATCCAGAGAGGCGGCGGCGGCCGCTACTCGCGTACACCGGCGGAGGGGAATCGTCCTGCTATCCGTTGCAAAAGCGAAACTTTATAATCTAATTGTTTATTTTGCAATTAGCCCGCGAGACGAGAAGAGAGAGAGAGAGAGAGAGAGAGAGAGCGAGTAGAAAGAGAGAAGGGAGGAAGAGGTAGAGAGTGAGAGAGAGGAGAAAGAGTTGTATATATAAGCAAACGTGCGAACGGATAAATTAAGGGGGCGAAGAGTGGGAGGGTATATTACTCTCGAGGCGCGGTTTAAGTGCGAATTTTTGCAAAGGGAAATAAATAATTCGTGCCTGGGACATTTTCATTCGGCTCCCGGACCCACCTTTCTCTGGTACACGTGCATGCGCTTGCGCTCGCGCTCTTTATTCCCTCTCTCTCCGTCTCTTTCCGTTTCTCTTTCTCTTCCCCTCTCGCTCACTCTTCTCCTTTACTTCGCGCTCTTTCTGCGGGTTTTCCGCGCGTCCGCCTGTCTCTGACTCGAGCTCTTATCTGAAAATCGTCGTCTCTCTTCGTTCGCCGCGCCGCTGAAACAGTCGGGGAGGGCTTATCATTCGCTGATTTACATCTCGAGTTGGTTTGTTCGGTGGCAATGCCTCTCTCTCTCTCTCTCGCTCTTCTTCTCTCCACTGTACTTTTACACGCTTTTTCAGACGTTTGTTTTTTCGTTACTTTGCTCGCCCAGCTCACCGTATATCGCGTCCCGCCTATCTCTTTCTTTCTCGGCACTTTTAATATCATCGCGCGGATCGCTTTGACTCGCCCGCGCCTCCCTCCACCCGTACGCTCTTGTATTTGTTTCATTCTCCGCGCTTTGATAAATTCTTTGTTGCGTTTTATAGCGTGAAAAAGTACTTTATCGTTCTAAAATATAATGCTTTCCTTTATGAAAATTTCATTTATATTCATTAACAAGGTATATTGACACATTACCTTTGCTGTCTGCTTATACACAGAAATATGAATATAATTTTTCATCAAATACGTTCGTTATACTTAATAAATATATTCGTTTTGTATTTTTTATCAAAGCATGCGGTTTATTACGTTCTTTTACATATTGATAAAATTGAAATCAGCTTATATCAGAGATATATATTGTCCAAAACAGTAAAGACTGATAAAACGTACGAGTATATTGTGGGTTTGTTCTGGTGAATACATATATGGTTTATGGAGTAAGATGCCGTTTTCGAGCGATAGTGTCGTAAAGCATTTATATATCAAAGCTTTGCATCAGCAGACAGCACTTTTCGCGTCGTAAATGACAAAAAATCCCTTCAGTGTCTACTTCGCATAAAGATTTTTATATTTCATCTTCATTGGTTATACATATATATAAGCATATTCTTATTTGCTATACATATATGCGTGCGCTCTATTACCTCGCTATACAGCTTCCTCGTCGCGCGATCGAATTAACCTCAATTTCAAAATTTTATCATGCTTTCTACGAAATAAGTTTATTAATATAATTATCATGCGACATCTCGGATAATGCTTTTATATCGCCTCTATGAGCAAGTTTACTGCTCGAGTAATAAAAACAAGAGATAAAGAATATGTATACGCGGGAGTTATATATCTCGATATTGAGCTTTTCGAAACGACTTTCCGCGCTTTTAGCTTATCTTACTAAATTTTGAGTATCAATGCGCGAGAAAGATATTGCTTTTTCTCTCAATATTAAAATTATTCACTAGTTTTAATCTTTTACGATAAACAAATCCGACAGCTTATCTCTTACTGTACATTCCGTAAATATCCGCGGCATCCATAATGTACTTCTATTTTCAAATCCATAACTCTCGTGGAAAGGAAAGCAGTTGGCTTTGAATCTTTCCTCTCTCTCTCTCTCTCTCCGCGCTGAGTTTACTCAAGTTGCTTAAAAGCAAACTGCAGCAACGAAATAGAATCAATAATAAATGTTGCTTATCGAAAAGTTATAAGGGCCTCCCCCGCGGCCTATTTTGATTCCTCACGCTCAGCTGCCTCTCTCTCTCTCTCAAGCATTCGATTCGTCGATCGATAACGCATAGCTCCGCGATGACGAGGCGATGGAAGAGGTGTGGATAGAAGAAAAGAGAGAGAGAGAGAGGAAGAGAGAGGAGGAAGGATACTGACGCATCTACAGCCACGTCAAAATGAGAAATGTCTCTTTCGGCGGGCGCACCTGACATCCGCATTACCTGAGCCGTGGAGAGAGAGAGAGGGAGAGAGTGAGTATGTGCGCCAGACATGTGCCAGCGTCGCGAATACTTGCGCGAAGTGCAAAGAACCAGAGACGAAGAGAGAGAGAGAGAGAGAGCGAGAGAGAAGGCCGAAAAGGTGACTGAAAGTCGAAATCGGATCGAGAGACGTCGTCGTAGAGTTGTGAAGCGTTCGCTCTCGCACGAGGCGAAACTTTTAAAGCGAGTTGTTCGGGCTTGTTATGATAAATGTATAAGGAGGTGCTCATGGCGTCTTTCGGCCGGGACATCGAGTTATACGCTTGATTGAATATGTAAATCCTCGTCTACTTACAAGCTACGTCGACGAGGCCGTGGAGAGAGGAAGAGAGAGAGAGAGAGAGAGAGAGAGCGAAGACTGGCGTTACCAGCACATCGAGAGAAGAGATAGAGGATGAAAGGGAAGTGATTTCGAAGCGGCGACGAGAGAGCGAGTACAACCGAACGAACGAACGGTTCCAGGGGTTGGCATTAAGAAACGTGCGCGAAAGGCGAAGAGATAGAGGGAACTGGACAAACGAAGGAAAAGACGAGGTGACGAGCGACGAGCGAGGAATAAAATATTTATTGCTCTGGATTCCCTTTCTCTCCTGCTCGTCTTCGCGCGTGTCTCTCAGATTTTGCGAGGCAAGTGTACGTCCCGGCTTCTTTTCTCACTCCGCAAAGCTATGTCCTCCTACCTCTGCCTGTCTCTCTATCTTTCCTGTATTTTTTGGCTTATCGGTTCGCGTAGAAAGCTCGTCTCGTCGCTCGGCTGACCCATTTTTTCTCCCTCTTTCTCGCGTTTTATCTAATTCTATCTGGCCTCGTTTCGCCTTCGCGACTTCCTTTTCTCTCTCTCTCTCTCTCTCTCCTTTTTTGTCTATCCCTCTCTCTCTCCGAGCAAACAAGTGCAGTATAACGGGGACGAGCTACACAGCTACGTTGCACCTCGCGCGCTTACTCTCTCTCTCTCTTGCATTCTCTTTGCGCCTCCAATCCTCGGGATCATTTATGCATACGGACCGTAATCCGCGAGGATTTTCCGCCGACGTTTGGCTCGGTCGAGCGTCAATAATTCCCTCCCTCTCACCCTCTCGCCTCTTCTTCCTCGCACAGGTTTTGCACCGAGTGGGATATATTCGACTGTGGCTTGCAAGGAACTCCTCAAGACGCAAATCTTCTCTCTCTCTCTCTTGCTCTCTTTGTTTCTTTCGAAGCTGCGTTAGCTTGTTTGAGCCCTTCTATATACACATAGTCTTTCATTTAGACCATACGCAAGCTCTCTGTCTTATTTCATTTCTTTCGACTTTCACATTTATATTTGGATATTTTGATTTTACTATTTCGTTATCGTATATGAAACCTTTTTTTTTAGAGCATTAAATTAGCCTGAGTGAATTTCTGGTTTATGCGTGCATTACACTTTACCTCAAATCTCATTGAAATTGCCTCATGTAAAACCCACGATATGTTTTGCAAAACAATTTACATTGTTAAAACTCTATCTTCACTATATACATAGTTACCAGCCAACTTGTAATTACAATGTAAACCCCTTTTTTCCTCACCGTATATATATCTATACATATACTGTACGTTCTGAACGCGTTGCTAATTCGAATTACAATACACAGTAAAGAGCAAAAGTATGCGAGTTATGCTGCAGCACACTACTACTGCGGTAACTATATACGCAGGAGCGCGCGCACTACGAATTTAGCCTGGCTATTTTGGGGCGCGGGGGCTTTCGAGAGGGGTTGCACACCGACCACTGTGTTTAGAAACACTCGATCATGATGCAGAGAGAGAGCGGGTGGGCGGGCGGGCAGCCGGTAATGAATTCATCGGGAAGTAATCGATAGGAAAACCGATGATGATCAATCCATTTGTAGAACAGCGCGGCGGGTGAGCACCCCGCCGCCGCCGCCGCTGCCGCCGCTGCCGTCGATTCGAATAATTCCTTTGGGCGTAGACGGCGAAGCTTGGGATCGGTAGGGAGAGAGAGGAGAGAGAAGAGAGAGAGAGAGAGGGAGGAACGCTTACCCGGCCATTACACGGGCAATTTGCATATTGCACCGGTCCGCAGCAGCAGCAGCAGCAGTAGCGGTAGCACTGGTGGTTCTGTTATTGGTGTAACTTGGTCCTCCTCTTGGTCCGCGCACCTACGCCTCTCTCCTTCTCCTGCTCACTCCTTTCTGTCCCTGATATTACGCGCCTTGAAACTTGCCGATAATCCGTACGTACGGGGGAGGGTGGGGAGGTTATAGCTGTACCCGCGATGGCCAGAGAGAGGAGTTGAGTACGGGAGAGTCTCGTTCGCTCGTTTTCGCGCGAGTCTCTCTATATATGTGTGTATGCGAGCGGGAGAGAGAGAGAGAGAGAGAGAGAGAGAGAGAGAGAGAGAGATAGAGAGTAAGGTAGCGCACCGAGCGTCGTACATATATTATCCGATTAGTCGGGCACGGCCCTCGAACAAGCGCGCGAGCGAGGCCTGAACGTCCTTATATATATACGCCGTGGAAGAGAGAGAGGGAGGGAGAGAGAGAGAGAGAGGCCTCAGTACCCGAATAAATTTCACCCCCTCAGAGCGACGGTGGTGTCTGCCCGGGCCAACTTCGGCAGATAGCTGGGGGTACAAATAGAAGTGCACGCACGGTAGAGTCGGAGTTGTCTGGCTTAGATTTGGAACAATCTTATTAGGAATATGACTACGTTATGGTATTATCAAGTGTAATAATAAAATTACACTCGTATGTTAAATATATAAAAGTTTTACGCGTGATGGTATCAATGACTACTCTATACTATATATTGCTTAAATTAATGTTAGGTCATCTATCTTAATTAGTTGTCGTGTTTGGATGTGCAAGTTAGAGATATATGTGTATATGCTATTCATTTATAATTAAAACAAGATGGAACATTGACTGCATTGGGATTGATTATAAAAGATGTCGACCATTAGGTGCGGGGAGAGCTATTGGACACACGTGATATAGTATTGGCTCGCTGATTGAATGGACTATTGCTTGATGGTATGAAGCTTGAATAAGTAACACGAGACCACTATGTGATGAATGTATGAAAACATAAAAATTTAGTCCGATTATTCGACTTGATTGTACGTTGTAAAACATTTTATTCAGAACTCTTTTTTTTTATACTATTTTGATATCCCGAATAACCCTTGAAATAAAAGAAACAAAAAAATAAAAGTCCATTTCGAGCGAGTGCCCCATATACTTCCGATTCGACGCGCGTGAAATAAACATGACAAAAGTACGATTTTTAGTGAAAATATTCATTTTATATTTCCATTCATCAACTGGAAAATCAATTATAACGTCGTTGTTCCACATATAGATTCCATATGATAAATTAAAAAGCTTTGTAATGTTGTGGGGATACGCGCGGACGCTGGTATGCGTGCGCAAGGCAAACAATAACAAGCAATAAAGCCAAAAAAGCTCTTTCGACGTCTGATAAACGAGCGGCCGATGCGAATGCAAAAAAAAATTATTTCGTCTCGCGCGAGCTTCAGCATACTCCCATATATACGCGTGTACACCGCGCTCTCTGCGAATATATATATATACATGTCCCACATTTTTGAACTACCCGCTACGTATAGATTTCCTAATCGCCTATATATGTGTGTGTGTGTTTTTATTTTCGTTGTTCCCCATATACATACATAGCATTGTCGAAAAGTAAAGCCCCGAAAGAGCAAAAATACAATCCGCGGCGACGAAATTACGTGCACACGTATAGAGCTGCGCGAGGAGAATTTTTGAGGAAGTGCACTTTCATTCGGCCAAACTTGAACGATAAATATAAAAAACGAGCTTGTCCTCGGGTAGCGCGCAGAGCGGATATGCTTTTTGGATCGCGCGTCGAGGGGCCACTCTACTACTACTACTACTGCGCGTGTATATAACGAAAAAACAACAACGCTGGCGCGCGCGCTCGCGTTGCAGAGGGGAAGAGTGGAGAGAGGGGCCACTTCGATGGTAATAAATGGCGATTGGGGTTGTTTGGGCGCGCGTCGCTCGGTAGCCCCCGCAAGGCACTTTTATGTATAAATAACCGAGTGCGCGAGGGTATACGCTGGTATAGTTCAATCGTAAAGCTGAATTATGTTTTATAACCGAGGCGACGCCGTCGTCGTCGAATATGGTAGCATAGCAGCAGGAGCAGCAGCAACAGCAGAAGCGCTACAGTATAATACACGCACGCAGGCAAGCTAGATCAAAAACGCATCCCCCTTGCTTCGCTATCGCCATTTGCCGCTTACAAACTGGCAAATGGATCTGCCGTGTCGTAGTCGCGAGTGAACGTACGAGTGAGAGAGAGATTGGGATTGCCTGGGAAATACGAATGTGATTGACTGGTCATCTACGGGGTGAGAGCGAGCGAGCGAACGCACGCGAGAGGACAGTGGGTGCAGGGAATGAATTTACTCTGTGTGTCTCTCTCTCTCTCTCCGGCCGTCCGTCCAGAGTCAGTCACCCGCGTGTTGCGCTTTTAAAGGCTTTATATCCTCTTTTTTTTTTCGTCGTCGATGAAAAAGCGCTAGGAGACAATGGCCGGGGTCGAGTTTTTGCGCGCGCGCGCACGCGCCACCCCCTACCGACTCTGTGCGCGAACGCGAGTGACAAAGAAGGCGTGCATTGTTTCTGAAATGGGTTCGTTTTCCCCCCACCTCTCTCGCTCTTGTTTGAGAAAAAGTTAATCGCGCGCCAGAGAGCCCATTGTCGCTTTCGAATCTTAATTGGAGGACTATCGGTCATGAGAATCCATATATATATATATATATATATATGAAAAGAGTCTTGTATATTTTTTATATTGTATAGTTTGATAATTAAATTTTATAGCGTAAGAGTACCAGAGGAAATTATTGTTCTTATTTAGTGGGCTATTAATGCAAAGTATAGAAAGAAAATTTGTTAAGTTAATTTTTTATCTTTCTGTGCGAAACTAATATCAACTAGTGCAAATAAAAATTTCACAATGCTTTTAAAAGTCGATTTGAAATTTATTATATTAATCTTCTGTAACCTCCAACATTAGAAAGTAGCTTTAATGTGGATTATTGAATTGTAAACCCCACAACCGAACGGCACTTAAAAATCCTGTTGCCTATATAACGAATCTAATAAATTTACGAATCAGATTACTTGAAGAAGCGATTGTTCGTATACAATCTCAAATAGTAATTAATCACTCAGTATTAATCAATACGAATAAAAATTCCACGACGCTTTTAAGCTTGAATTCAACGACTAATCGTTAATCTTTTGCAACTTCATTAAAAAAAGGAAAAAAAAACAAGTAAAAATTTCCATCATTGAAGTTTAAACTCTAGACACGATTTCACACGCCCGCGCGCACACACTTGAAAAATCTTCGCGTCTCATTAGCCGCTAAAAGCTTTTCTTTTTTTTTCAATCGAACGCGTCGGCGTCTCGACACACAGCCTTGTAACGAACCGTCTTTGTTCGTTATGGAAGCCCGCGGCGCGGCGACGGCAAGTTCCGATTGTCATCGCGCGGCTGGGCAAATTGAATTATTGTCGGTGGTGGCAAGAGAGGGGCAAGTCGCCTCCGCCGTTTCTCGCCTAATTTACATGCAAAGTCGGTTGGGCGGGTCGACTGGGTGGAGGATGGCTGGCTCGAGAAAGTGAATGTAAGAAAGGCTAAGCCATAGAAGTCCGCGACGACTTAGGCGTCAGATTAAAACTTTGAATTACAGGCTTCGCTGTGCGCGCGTACCCACGCAAATTCGGATGCATTATGGCGTTCTCGACGCGTGAAGGTATATAGAAGTCTGAAGAGCTTGGGCTATGAGCGCACACACACATCTCGTGCGCGTTCGTTCATCAAGTCGCGTGAGAAAGAAGTTTCGTTGAGAGAGAAAGCTGGGTTACACACGAAAGATATAGTATCTGTAGGTGTGTATATATGTATATAGGAGGTGTGGTAGGGTTATATAAGGGTACAGGGGGACGTTGTAGGGGGGAAACTTCGCTACAGCGAATTTCCATTTAGAGAGACTTTGCGAGCGTTCAGCTCACCCGATCTACGGGAAGCCCGGCGACCTTCGTCGCCGCTACACCGGGCTGCTGTTGCTGCTGCTTCTGCGGCTCCTGCCACCGCACACCGCGTTCGAGAGAAGGATCGGCAGCGTGAGATGAGTCTTTCTCTCTCTCTCTCTCTCTCTCTCTCTCTCTCGCTCACGCCCTGCGAGCGAAACTGATTCGTGAGAGAGAAGTGGATTTCAAGCCTTCGGCCTTCGCTCGTCTTCTTCCTTCCTTCCGCCTCTACGTATACCCGTGTTCCTATATAACAGGACGCTTGGGTATAGAATGTCTTATATATATAATATACCTATGCTACAGAGTCTCGTGTATTCGCTTTTCGATTGCCCAAGCCGATGAGACGCGACAGATTGTTAGAGTAAACACGCGAACACAACCCTTCCAATGGAAATGTTATTCTCGCAGAGCTTTGGATTTTCGTCCTTTTCTTGGTGTACTTTATTTTTTAAATCTTTACACTTGCCAGAACTCGTTCTTATACCACCTATCGTTCGCTTTCTGCCCGATCGCACACTAGCCATGAGTGTGCAGGCGTATGTAGTATAACAAAATATAGAGATAATATGTGTGTATGTCATTTGTATAAATGTGAACAATGAAGGGGTGGTGAGAAGTGCGAATCAGTCGACCTCGAGTTTCCGGAAGGATCCTTGGAAGCCGAAGATATCGTCCATGTTGACTGTAGGACCAGGTCGAAGTTCTTCGACGGCAGCTTTTCCGTCTTCTTTTAGGAACCAGTCGCGCCATTCTTCCAGCTTTTCTTGCCATTTTTCTATACGAAAATCAATTGTTAATAGTGCATAATAGTATATACTGATATAAAGGTAACTCGAATATATATATAAAAAGCAAATTACTATTTAATTCATTCATTGACAATTCTTCACCACCGTAATCAATTGGCATTATGGATTTTGGAATGTGCTCGAACAGAGAATCCAATCCGGAATGTACATGCACCTGTGAATTGTATGACGAGCAGTAGATTAATAAAATAATTCAGTACATAGATAAGCGGGCATAATAACATTGTTATGTTTAATTGATCATTATCGTGTATACGTTTCATAATCAAGGGGGTGAAAGCTCCGCGCTGTTTTGAAGCTGCAATATTAAAGAAAAAAATATATATATATATAGCTGAAAGCCATCAGTGAAAGTATGGCATTATGCGCGAGGATCAAGGGAAACTTAACAACGTAATTTGCCGCGAAGAAAGAGACTTTGGAAATATGATATTAATCAGTCATTACCCTGGCGGCGAGCTTAGGTTTGATCGCCGACTTGACGAGCGTGACTATGCGGTCGATGAAGCTCGGCGCGTTGATGAAGTGAATACCCTTTATCCTGGCTGCGAAAGCTTTCTGCAAGACGACAAATACAATTTTTTTCCGCTCGTTAGCCCCGTAACTAAACTCCATATATATATAAATGATATTAAATATCACTCGTATACCTTACACACATACATAAACGCACGCATACGACATAACCAAAATCAATTCGGTCAATTTTACGCTTCCACGTTCCATCATCGACTTATAATACTCCACCCTTCGCGCTCTTCCCATCACGGATTATGTCAAATTTCTCATCCCTTCTCTCTCTCCACAGTTATCTATTTGCGGCTCGCCTCGCTATCTCGATTACGGCTGCGGGGGACAAGTTGAGAAGGGGACGGCCCGCCTACGCGCCGACGTCTCTCGTTCCCCTTCACTGCCACTCTGCCGGCAAATCACGACTGTATCGAATTTTCTTCATGGTCTATTAGGTCGCGAAGACGAAGTCGGAACGGTAGAGTGGAGAAAAGGGGAGAACGACGACGAATTCGTCTGAGGATTCCACGAGGAGATTTTTAAACTCGAAGCAAGTCGATGGCAGAAAGGGGAGAGGGGAAAAATTCGTGGTTGTCGATAGAGTGCCAAGACTCGGATGTGGGATTAAATGTAAGTATAAGGGAAGATGGATAAACGATTGCTGGAAAAGTGAAGTATGATTATAATGTACGTGATTGGTTGACTTACAGAGAGGTAAGTCAAATTAACGTCGTTTCGAATTTCTTTTCAAGTGAACAATAACAAATTTTTGATGTACGCGTTTGAATTTAAGTGATAAGAGAAATGAATAATTTCTGTACTATTATATTAACATTCGTTACATATTCAGCATTGGATTGCACATTCTTTTTTTTTATATTCACAGGTATCTATTTCACGATGTTTCGCAAATTCAATATTAAAATATATAAAAGTGTATTATCGCTGATTCGTAAAAGTTTGAAATTTCGGATATATTCCTTAAATTTTCTGATATTTCCGTTTTATTATTTCGGCTCTACCATTTTAAACTTTATTATTTTATCAGTAAGAAGCATCGGGTACGTGACCTGCAAAATGAATGTCGGCTTTCTTTCGAATCTATTTTTAACAGAAAAAGGACGAGCGCTCGCGCGCGAGAATCGTATATTTCTCCAAAAACTTTGTAATCCCCCCTCGAAGAAAATTATAAATTAATTTTTCATTCAATTTTCGAAAAAGTATATACACATACATAATTTCCGCTATGTATATTTTCTCTTATATAATCGCGCTCGAATAATATTTCGACCATTCATCTTTAATATACCATCTCCCCCCCCCCCCCCCTTACATTCATAATCAGCGACCTGAAAAAGAATCCTGCACGCGGAAAAGAAAATTTTTAAGCGTATTGAGAAACACAATGAACGTATGGCTCAAAGGGTTAATGAGATCGTCGCGTTTATTCCGAAAATAAAAAGAACGAAGCGAAAGAACTCGAGTTCGCGTCCACCTTTGCCTCCTTTTTTTTTCTTCCTCCTCATTCATGAATTCGAGACCGCGCGAGTGCGCGGTCGTTGCACCAGCTGCATTTAAAAAGAACAGTTTTGTGCGCGGACCCTCATATATACACACACATACACATATACTGAGTACTAATACACATCGGGATTTCTTCTTTTAATACTCACCGTCGCGGCGACCTCGCACTTCTTCAGTATAGCCGGCGTGAGTTTGGCTAGATGGCCCACTCGCATCGCCGAAAGATCGTAAATGTAAATGTCCCCGAGGCAGCCGCACTCGGTGATGCGAACGTCTCCTACCATAAAGGTGTACCTGCGGTAACGAAAAGCGATTTAGTTTCTCTCCTCTCTTGCCCTTCTCTTCTCTTTGCATCCCTCTCTCTCTCTCTTTCTCCGTCGCTTCTCTACCCTTTTGCGCAATTGACCACTTGCCATAAACCTTTATCGCCATTTCTCCGACTCCCACTCTCTCCCTCCACTTTTCGTAGAGAGGGCATAGGTATACGTACCGGAGAATAGCCCATTTCAAGTCTCTTCGATAGACCAGGGTTCGTACTCGCGCGCGCGCGTGCGTGAATTAACGCTTTCTTAATTATGAAAATTACCTATGAAAATTCCCAGCGCATCGATTGCTGGCTATTCGCGCGGTTCCCGGGCGACGCGATTGTGCCCGCCGCCAGTTACATGCCGTCGTCGTCTGTGGCTTTTATTAGAAAAATTTCAGCCTCGTGAATTCCAATAATACGAGTTAATATACCGAATATTCCGCTGTAAAAAGTCGAACTAAACGACGACGACGGGGGTTTGTTTTAATTAACATCAGCCGCATGCAGCTTTTGTAATTTTACGTGTATTTAATTTTATTACATAACGACCTGTAAATCTGTTGATATCTGTTAAATATTGAGTGCTTTTTAGTAGAATTATTACATTACAAATACCGACACAAGCGATAAACAGTTAATCTCGGCTTTATATTAATTAGAGTTATAACACGTGTGAACATATATACTATATATATACAGCAGTTATCTACGGTTTAAATAACACAGCATTCTCTTATACGGCAAATATCATCGCACTTTTTATAAAGCGCAAATACTCTTGATACGCGAAATCCAAATAACCTCTTGATGTCTGCTTTTAAGAGTAATGAAAAGTAGATTCCAAAAAAAAAAAAAAAAAAAATATCAAACAGAACGAAGGTTTGAAATTTTGATCAAAGTAAAACGGTAAACTTCGCAACTGTCAGAGAAATGTAATTATGAAAGTTTGACGCTCATTTTCGGTTCATTCTTTTTTTTTTTGTTCAACACGAGAAAAATAATATCCGAACGCGACGCCCGGTGGTCTTCGTTCGTCCCGACTTTCCTGGATTACGTGTACGTTTTACGATTGCGCGCTAGTCACGTCGCGGCGATTTGCACGTACAGGTTGGCCATAGAGGTAGAGGGGCGATGAGGCCGCGAATTCAAAGACCGCGAAAAGGAGCGAGAGAGGTGTGTGTGTATGTGCACAATGAGAAGGAAGGTATAGCTTTCTGTATATATATATATATATATATATGGAAAAAAAGACCTACTTGAACAGGTCCCAAGGCTGGAATTTCGAGGCATCCTCATTGATCGAGCGCAGAATCGAGACCCTGTACTTTTCCGGCGTCAGTTTCGGCAAGCATACCCATTGCCTGCAAAATATACACATGAGCGTTACATATATATAAGTCTATATATAGCGCATTGGAGAGGGTCGAGACGTGCGTTTTCACTTTCAGCACGGATCTCTCAGCGAACGTTCTATGCGTGGGTAGGTTTGTATATATATATCTATATCTATATGTATAAGTGTATAGACGCGCAGCATGAGCGTACAAAGCGAAGGAGGTTAACGGGCCAATTCGAGAGCTCAGCCCGTGTGCGCGCGCGCAGTTTCGAGGAGTTTCCCCCTCTCTTCTACGCCCGCGTGTGCCGCGCGAATAATTCTAATGCGCGCTCCTCGCGTAATTAGATTCATTCGTCGGCGTTCGCGTCTTAGATCAAAGCGACGCGCGCCTCGCTCGGGCTTCTCTCCTACGCGCGCGCGCGGCTCGTTTCTTCACCGCGTGCACGCGCGCAGGTGTGCATCGAAGCTAAGGGCGAATCCGAATGCTCTCTGTGTGTCTGTCTCGGATTTAGGGAATTTGCTTGTATGGCAATGACGTGGTGTGTGTATATATATGTATAGAACATAGGGATTTGTAAGTGTGCATAATGTGAGTGAGCTCGCGTTTACACGGGTGTATATAGGTACATTTGTGTGTGTGTGTGTGTATGTATATGTATAGGTATTATACGTACACAGTCTCGTGGAGGCGCGTTATAGACGGAGCCAAAGGATCCCGCTCGGCGAAAAGCTCGGGAACATGGCGCCTAACTGTGTAGTACATGTCGAGTTTCTGTTTGGCTAGCTCGAGACTATACTTCGTACTAATTACCAAGTACTCCAATCTCCGCTCCTCTATATCTGCGAGACGCCAGACAATTGCTTTAGCTTAATCAACTTGCGCCGCTGATGAACGGTACACAACGTGAGCGCGCGCCCGGCCAGCATTGATATCTTCTCTGCACGCGACCGCGCGTACCACCTTGCGTACCGACCAAATGCTATTCAAGAAAAGCTCCATAATCATTTACACGTGTTTTTCATTCGCTTTTTTTTATCGTTACTTGAATAGTTTAATTGTATTTAGCGTTACGCAATCTTATGAATCTTTTCCTGAATTAAATAATTAATTAAACATTAGTATATGTATAGGTAAGAAAGTTGTTGATACATGTATATATGCAGACTGTTAATTATAGAACAGTAATTAAACTAAAGTTACACTTATAGAACCAACTAGCTTAGGATGATTTTAATAAGGATAATTATTATATATTTACATTTTCAAAGCCGCATGCCGTTTAATTAAATTAATTGCTCTTCTAAATAAATCGTGGCACAAATATATTCTCTATATACAAAGTTTGATAAAGTTCGTAACTATGTCAAATCTTGTTTTAGCAATGTTTTCTCTCCTTCAAAAGCATATATCAAAGATAGAACGAGCCACAGATAAATTTGGAAAAAAAGGATAATAAAAAATTCAGCCATAATCCGAAATGATATGTGGTTTTGCTTATACAAGCCGAACCAACCACGACGGCGAATAACAAAGTAGGATGGCAAAAAAAGGATTGCGCACGGTTTGTCCTAAAAGCATTCATCAAAAATGAAATTTTCGAGATGCAGTTTTGTATACTTGAATGGGATTGCCTTACATTATTCGCGTACGCTCGCACGTACAACACATATCTGGGAACGCCTTCGCGGTCTTTCCGTTTTCCTCCTGAGAAAACGCGCGAGCAACATTTATCGAGTTGATAAATCGTAACCGCGGCAGTTTCGCTGTACCGGACGCCACGCGACTACGCGCAACGCCCGGCAGAGTTCCAGAAAAGTGTTAGATCCTTCGCTCGCAATATAGTCAAGTAAGGAATAAAGAAGAGAGAAAAAAGAAGCATATATATATAAGAATGATAATTCAAATTATTCACCGTGAGGTAGATGCGGTTGATGTGAGAGCCAATCTCGGAGCTTCTCTCGCAGCTCGACCGCTAGCTCGGCGCTACCGCCCATGGCAGCACACAATTCGTCGCGGTTACACGACTCCAGCAGCTTCGTCGTCATCTTGCTCTCTTCTTGCCAAGTCCTCGTTCCCTCTTTTTCTCTCTCCTCCGCCTCTCCTTCTGCTCAACTCGCGTTCTTTATTTTGCTACGACTGTTCGCGCGCACGCTTGCCCAGCACGCTGCTCTCTGTCTCTTTCTCTCTCTTTTTCTCTCTAAAGCCGCGCGCAATTTCGCCGGCGACCGACTTTCTTCCGTCTGTCGGTTTCCCGGTGCGCGAGCGCGCGCGTGCGCGACGAACGTTGTCGGGTGTATATATATCGCTGTATGCCGAAGTCGAAGTGGAGGATCCCCCCCGTTCGCTCTACGCCAAAATCTGTTGAACTTCGTGGCGCGTCGAGCTTCGACTTCGTCGGGATTCTTTCGACTGCCTGGGAAAGTTAATGTTAGGAGGATATTACTCGCGAGGTTGGGATTCCGACTGGATCTTCGGAAGTGTTCTTCAATCACAGGATATTTCGGATCATTGTTTTCGTGTTCGGTATACAGTTGGAAAAGAAAGATGCGAGTTTTATATGCATTTTTTATATGACTTTTCAGTATATTGCAATCTATAATTTTGTTTTGTAATATTGATTGATTTTATTTATTATTGATAATTCAAAATATTATTTGTTGCCATTTGATTGTATTGGTCGCAATGTTTAATAAAACGTTCGAGATGTATTAATTTCGTTTATGCACAGTACTTATTAGAGTTTTAATGGTAGCATCCATTTCACTTGTATTGTCTATGTCGGACAAACTTTCTCTCAAAGAAGAAATGAGTTCTAAGAGTCTGAACTACTGTCATAAAAATGAGCTTCTACTCGAATAGTTCTTCTACATTTAGATACGGTTCGTCAAAATTACCATAATTTGATTTAAAACTGTGCATTTTTCAGTAATAAAATCTCTGTATAAACATTTATTGTATAATTGAAGAAAAAATACGAGTTTATAATTGGAGAAGTAATGAATTTTATTCAAGTTTAAGAAAGCGTCTTATATGCTAAAGACGTCGAAATGTCTTTTAGTATTCAGCGAATGATTTCATTGAATACCGCAATTTCACAAAAACGAGGTCCTTGCATACTAAATTGACCATTGAACCTTAACTTCAAGTTGGCAAAGAATTATTTCGTAATATCAAAAATTGCGAAAAATGCTTCACTCGTTAAAATACTTTTTAATTTTGGTAATTTTTCAGAGTCGAAGTTTTTCCGAAACAAGAAAATTCATTACATAAAAGTTTCGCATTTCGATTCACTTAAATTTGAAAAATGCCAGCCTTCTGACATTGAAGTAAGATGTCTCGTACACTTTCATGAAGAATAATCAATTTGGTACGTGCGCAGAATGTTTTGCAGTTGAATAAGAAATTTTGCGAAAACACCAAGAGTCATTTCATTTTATCTATTAAATTTAATATAGATACTCACATTATTCAAATGTATAAACAATTCAATTTAATTGAGCACACTAATTTGATTTTAATAAAGACCTTTTATTTATACATATATATTGAAGTAAATACTTATCATAATAAGAGTTCTAAGATACGTTAACCGGCAACAACCAACAAAAAAAAAATCATCTAAGAAACTTATCGTGTCAAAAGGCCATTACTTTTCCTCGCGAACCTCCTCAACGCAAACGCGCGAACCACAAAGTCTACAATACCTGGACGATGGATGCTCCTTTGCGCGGCGGCAGCTTTGAGACTACTGAGGCGCACTACTCAGCGCACGCTCTCGCGAGGCAGGCCGGTGAAAACGCGAGTGAAGCCTCCTCTCTCTCTCTCTCTACCAACCGTCGTTTTCTACCTCGGCGGCGCTTCTTCTTCTTCCTCCTTCGTCGCCGAAAATGTTCACTTGCGCCAGAACGTGCACACATATATATACGCGAATTACATGCGCAACGCGGCGCCCGAGCGTGTGCGTGATCGCCGTTCAAATGGCGGTACGTACCATAGCCAGTGGTTAGTGTGACATTGCGCCACAGCAGGGTCCTTATGATTATAAAGCGAGCGCCTTTTCGGCTAGGGAAACTCCATTGTCTCTTGTGTTTAACTGCTCTCTCTCGCTCTACGCTACGTTATGCACTTTCGGCCTCGACTATGTTGTATATTGTATATATGTATATACACATGTTTGTACGTATGTATATCAAGGCACGTACAGAGGCTAGAGTGTGGAGGTCGGGAGGTTGGCCTGCAGGTTTTAACGGTGCCAAAAGTCACGATTTTGTAAACACGAGCCGTCCATTACGAGCACGGCCTGCGGATGAGTCGCGCGCGTTTTCATGGATTTTCCGGCTTTTTCGATGCGCTTTGCGCCATTCTTTTAATTTCCTCTTGTTGTCCTTTTTTTTTATATATATTATGAGCGTGTACTGAAATATGGTATACGATCAAATAGGTTTTTTTTTTACGAGACATATACATACGTGATACTTTTGCAAAATATACATTTCCTCCTTATTATTGTACTGCCGGCAGTGATTTTCCTCTGATAAGAATAACAATGGAATAGGAAATGTGATATTTAAAAAGAAAAATAGGTTGGAAATATGTTGTACATACGTGGGTATGTAGCAATTATAAAAGAATGGAAATATTGTAATTCGCGAGGAATGTAACATTAATTTTTTGCTTTTAAGACAATTAAGTTATATGAAATCAACGGAAAATGCTGTATATATTAATGTAGTATGAAAAAGCAGCAGATTCGCGCAAAAGATTATTTTTAAATCTATATACCGAGAATACACGTTTGCTTCTTATTGAACTTTCATTCGTGTGACGAGCGTCTATTTCGCAGAATAATTAATATGCAATTTATCTCGTGCTGTTTGAAAAACATCAACTTTTACTCTCGCACCTGACACCATTCGCGCTATTACTTTATTTCAGTCTGAACGAGCAATGAAATTAGCAGAGGCCACAATTTTCTTTAAAAATACGTCTTCTTTAGAGAAAAAAAGCCCGCGCCAGTTTGTTAAGCAGGTCGTCGGCTTGTTGTTATAATAACCCAGCTACGGCCTCTTCACTTCTACTCTCCTCTCCCCTCACGCTCTTTCTCTCGGTTCACCCGAAGGCGCGCGCGCGCGCGTTTTTTACTAGAAGAAATTTATTTTCTCGCAAAACGGCGGGTGGCCGTGGCTCTTAAAGAGACTGCCGCCTAGCGCAATTATGCAAAAACTATGCTAATAGAAATTGCATAGAAAAATCCATTTATGAGCTGTGCTCGCGATAGCGCGGCACATGCGCGGCCGATGGGATTCGGCCTCTCTCTCTCTCTCTCGTAATGAAAAAACTGCGCCAATTATGCAAATGTAATAATGCATGCAAAGAGCACGCACACGCGCCCTTCCGCCCATCCACGCGCTTAACTTTTCTAAATCGATGTGCTCGTGCGCTTTCGTTATTTGCTTCGGCCTTCCGTCGGCCTATGTGTGCTGCGCGCGTATATATATATATATGCGTGTGTCACAGATCGACCGCGCGTTTGGCGGTTCTTGTTGTTTTATCGAGCCGCGCTCTGATTTGCCCGGTATTTTCGTTGCTAATTTCAGGAGCGTATTTGTTTATTGATTGCGATGCATACATTGTGGCGATCTGAAATTGGAACGCCACTCAATTGTCCTAAGTATATAAATAGCATTTTCGCGGTCATTTAGAAATATTCGTATATGTATATAAATGTTGTCTTCCGAGAGAAATTATTTTTTAATCAAATAAATTAACTTATGGTCTCTCCTGCCACGCTTCAGGAACCCTACTACCTTAATGAACGTTAATTTGTTTCGCGAAAACTTTTTTTTTTCGTACCTAATTTTTATCGCACGCGCGTCTCTGTGCGCCGGATTCGCTATTAACCTAGTTTGCTCGCAAACCACATCTTTTCACTGTTACGCGCAGGCAGGCAGGCACTCGTCGACTAGATGCACTTGAACTACACAGTGCACGCGGCGCAACGGTCATTTCGCTACTTTCGCTGCGGCGTGGACGCGGGGGGGAACCGTGCCGCAAGATTGGTAGCGCGGAGCCGAGTGTGAAAGCGTATCGGGATCGCGTGCTGCTGCTGCTGATGCACCGCAGCGTGTATAGATGGAAAATGCCACTTTTATGTTGATATTAGCGCTGCATTTTCGATGAGCCACGGGCTCTCGTGACGGGGACAGGGATTATACGGGATTTCGATGTCGCTGTTGCGGGAATTGTGCGAATGGAATTTGAAGAGTAGTTTTAGGGAAATAATTCGTTGTTTGGATTAAATTTCCTCCGAATTGGAAATATCGATTAGATGGGAAATGTATTTTTGTATTACGAACAAATGAACATAAATATTTTTTTTACAATTTAGAAGCTGTTTTCAAAATCTACAAATGTAAACCTTACTCTCTAAAGATTAGTCACTAAATTCACTATTGAAATCGTAAATATTCACTAATTCTTAGTGGAAATATATAGAAATATTCACTATTTAAAATTTTTCTACTCTAATTAGTGGATATTTACTATTTCATTAGTGAATATTCACTAATGTTTCGGTGGATCAAATCTAACTAATATTTAGTGGATTTTTCACTAATTCATCTTTAGAGAGTAAGATTAAAAGTAGCGGCTTAATTCGTAGACTCCTTCAGTAATTAAAAACTTTAGTAGGAATTTTTTTATTTTTTTTTAATACCACCCACGTAAAATTTTTATAAATATTAAAAGATATATGACACTGAAAGTGTTTTCTAACTAAATTACGGATTTTTGTATTGTCAGTATCGACTTGTTGATGGCACGTTTAATAATCACCTCTGCTATTTAACTGACAAAATTTTATATATATCGTTATGTAACATAAACAAAAAATATCCAATTTCTCTAGTTAAATAACAAAATAAAACAAATGCTAAGGTGGTTTATGTTGAAACTTGTATTATAAATCAATGTACTTTACATCTGACAGCTAAATAACAAGAGCCTTAAATAATTATAGGAGACATTAATTCATTACGGGCATGTATACAGCATTTTCGTACCTAACAACTTTTTAATGATACTACTAAAAGTTCAAAATACAGTTGACAAGATTAATACCAAATCAAATATTGATACGGAACCTAAATATAATGCACAAACTTGCACTTTATTTATTACAATATAACTTCATTTATAATTTTGACTATAACAGATAGTAAAGAGAAATTTACGATGAAAAAAGATTTTCACAACCTACATATTACTGAAATATTTATTTTCTTGTATACTTTTCGATTATGAAAGTCACATTAGAAATAATTTTTTTATCAGATAAAAATGTGGAGGCTGGGAATCGAATCGAGGCCCTTAAATTTATAAGCTGTACGTACACCTCGATCAGTTGACGATCGCATGATTTTCACTAACTGATTATATTAATAATTGCTATACTTCTTATAAAAAAATATATTAAATAATCTCTATAATACGACTTTCTCACTTTATTCGTAGAGACTATAGTAATTTTTACATAAAAACTTCTCTCTCTCTCTATACATATTTATAAAAGTCGGAACACTCAAAATAATTAATTCGCTAATTGTAGGAGTAAAACTGTGCTTAAAATTATTTTAAAAAAGAATATATATATATTCCCAAATTTTCCAAATAAAATTGAGTTATCTTCAAAGTGCTTTTTACGAAGGATATCAATCTTAACAAAACGAATTATAAGAAAATAAAAAAGCATAAACTTGATAAAAAGTCAAAATTAAATTATTCTTTTACGTCTCAAAGCGATCTTCGCTGGACATTAGAAGACGAGGGTGTTCGCGTACGACGGCTGTTTCAAAAGTATAAGAAAGTAAAAGGGGAAGTTCACGCTCTCAGGACTTTAACGAAACAAAAAAAAAAAAAGAAAAGAAGAGACATAAGGCCCCGGAAGCTTACGCAAACGAAACTATATACTGTTTAATTCGTTCCAGCCATTCGCTTAATTAACAGATTTTCTTTTACTTGGCGGGGGGAGGGGGAGGCAAGGGTGAGAATAGAAGGGACTTAAAAGCCATGTACGGGCGAGCGCTTGCAAGTTTTTTCTCTCTTGGCGCGCGCGCGCTCCGCCCCTGCTATTTCCTTAGTAGACTAACTGATGGAATTTCAAAGGTCAGGTTAGTAGACGGTGTGTGCCTCCCTCTCTCTCTCTCTCTCTCTCTCTCTCTCTCTCTTTTGCTTCTTTGTACGTGGAAAAAATTTCTCTCGGAATTTGTTTGCCTCACTCCCTGCTACTCCCGTGTTCTCTATTTTTGGTTAATCTCATGGCATGTGCGCGTGCCTTTGCAAATTTATTATTGGAATTCCAAATGTTTTCAAGATTTTGCGCGTTTGACTTTTTTTTTTTTTTTTCAACGTCATAATTTAACGCTCGGTGTGTATAAAAAAATTTTTTTCAAACTAAAAATTGCACACGAATTTCCGTGCGTATAATAATAATACGTTATAGGTTAATTTCATTTCGGTGTTTATCTGATACGTTTTAGTAATTGCAGTATTTACTTTGAGAGAAAAATAAAAGAGAAATGTGCTGTTTGGCTTTCTCCATTAGACGAGAGTTAAAGCTTCGGCATCGGCTAATTGTTCTAATTAGAACAAAAGGCTGCATTTTGTCTGTTTGTTTGGATCAATTACGCTTTCTAATTACTCATCGTTGCTCTATATATCCCAATGAAAATGTAATTCATTTGCCATTACACACAGTTAGTCCTTTAATGCCTCGTGAAATTCAAAACTAAATTTTACAATAACTTTTCACTTTTTCAAATATATATATACACACACTCTCGCTCACCGCTTTTACCCGTCAAAATACGGCGTTTCAGACGGTTAACCCTCAAAAGAAAAAGAGTAAAAAAAAATAAACGAAGTTCGTTCACGCCACTGGGGAACACTTCTTCTCACTCGTAAAGTATACGCGCTGCCGCGCGACGAAGAAAAAGAGCAGAAAATTCCCCTCGATATTAGAAGGGATTTTTTTGTACCGTGGAGGGGCTTTTTCTCTGTGTATCGCGCCGGGGTCCTCAATTTCTCTTAAGAAATCGACTAGCCAAGAAAAGAAAGAGAGAGAGGGCGACCGTAGCCCTGTCTTTGTCCACGAGCATGTGCACGCATGCGATATATGTGCCGAAGAAGCCCGGTGAACACGGCCGATTTGCGGTAATGTTGTCGGGATAAAAAGTAACGACGGTGTCATTCCTTCAACGAGATAGGAGGACTTGCACACGCCCGCGCGTACTGCCGTTCCATCGCGCTTACGTTACGGTAGCGACGAGAACAATGACCGTCTGCTGCTGCTGCTACTACTGCTACTGACCATCTTGCTGTTTTCCCCTTCCCCAGTGCTCCTCTTACGTCGCGCGAGGCGTTCTTGCGCGCACGAAAGGCCATTCCTAATAAATAGGATATCCTGAAGTAAAGGAGCGCCGGTGCGCTCTATTCGGAGCTTGTTATCCAGTTACTCTGGCTTTTTCGCTCTTTTACACAAGGGCGTGTTGTGTCAAGGGAGTGTGTAGACGCGGCGACAAGTTCGTTATTTTTTCTTTTTATCGACCGTTGTTTTTTTCTTCGATCAGCATTGTATACAAATTGAATACATTTGAATATATATATTCTACTTTTAGCATGTTTTGGTACCTCGTAATATATCCTAGAAAAAAAAACTTTCGTACACGAACACGAATGTGTTTATAGGGTACTACTCCTACCACGGAGCTCATCCAATCTCAGTCAGCTGGCCGTGTACGCGCCATTAAAAAAAGATTTAATGTGGAATGATCCGCACTTAGCAGTTTGACCGGGGCAAAACAATGTCGGAACTGCCGGCGCAGCCGAGCGTGCCAGATTTCTCCCGCAAATTGGGAGAGCTCTGTCTCTTTCTCTCTCTCTCTCTCTCGCACACGTCCAAAGTCCGAGTACGAGCACAGCCTCGTGTCGCGTGGAATTCTCGTTTCACTGGCAAGTGGCCCGCCGGCCGAGCGACCGTCGGACACGAGACGACGACGACGACGACGAGCTTCTACAATGGACAATTTTCCTAGTGTCGCGCGAGCGATGTTCGTGCGGGCGAGCTAACCTTGTCTCTCTCTCTCTTCTTCTCTCGACGAGGACGACGCTTATATCCCCGAAATCCCATGATGCTTGCAATCTCCGAACGATCGTACGAAGCGAGAGGAGGAGAGAGAGAGAGAAGGGAGAGAACTTTCGGCTCGGACCGGCTTTACGGTCATCCCTGACGATTACGAGGCTTCAATTTGCATTTCTAATGACAGAGGCGCGCATGCCGCGGCTGTTCGCTGCCATCATCGGCCTGCGGCGTGCGCGCGACGACGTGAGACGTCGAGTCTAATGAGCGGGCATATTCGCCGTCTCATCATTTTTGTTAGTCGTAGTTTCGTGCTCTCGCATACACTCTCGTGGTTTATTCCCTCCCCCTCCTCGCCCCTCACCCGTAATTCTAGTTTTGCAGTTTATTGCCCCTCTTTAGGATGCGTCCGCGCATTGTTCTATGTTTATTCTCGTGTATTAATGCCCGCTTTCACGCGAGCTTTGCGCGTTATTTTAGAAACGGGGCTTATCGTGAATTAGCGTTATCGAATCAACTCATAAAAGGAATTCTCTATTTGATTGAGTTTCGGTATATACGAATTAATAAAGCAGAGTTTCGCTTGCTACGCACTGCTCGCGCTCGCTTGCATATATATATATATAGATCGGTTAACAGAATTGCAAACGAAATATACAGACCGAGCGTATAATCTAAATATACAATTTATCATCATTTGCCACGCTACGTTTTGCGTATCCAAAAAAACATCTGTCCGCGCGTGTAAAAGTAACGACTGCGTAATAAAAATTAATGGTTATTTACTTTGTGACAAAACCGCGAGAATTTGTTTCGTCCCCATACCTCGAGAAATATCCGCGTATACCCAGCTAGTTATAAACCAAACTTCATACACGTACCGCAAGGGTACAGAGAGTAAAAAAGTATGTGTACAGAAACATATGTGTGTCCTGACGCGAACGTTTATGTGATAGCTGCTGAATTTGTTAATTCAAATACGAGCGTGAAAGTCGAAAAAAAAACCGCAACGCGCGGCGGGTGTTCTTTAATTCACCTATATGACGAATCGCACACGTTCGCGTGGACACACAGTGCTCGGGCAAACGTAAATTTTCTCGTTGCTGGCGGCAGTCGCCTCTCTTTTAAATATATTCAATATTTGATTTCGAAACGGTAGTGGCAAGCTCGTGCGAACGCTAGAACAGCTTCTCTCGTCAAACGTTCGCGCGCGTACGTACGAATTTCGATGGCCTCTGGGCCGGTTGCTGTCGTCTATATATATGTACATATACATATATATACACCATTCGTACGTATATTCTTGATATATAAACATACGTTGGTCGGCAAATACAGATAGAAAGAGAAGCAGCTCGAGAGAGGCCGCACCGGCGAATCTCAAATATTCGCGCGAGCCTTGATGAAAATTTCATACCGCGTGCCAGACTCGATCTCTGTTTTGCTCTCATCTCTACACTACAGGCGCACCGTGCACTAATCGATCGAGTATTACGAAAATAAAAAAACGAGCGAAAAAAGCATGAGCAACGTACGATATATATAGAAAAACACAAAAAAGGGACGTCGAATCGCGAGAAAAAAAGCGACTAACACGCGTCGGTGGTCGTGCTTCCTCTCTCTCTCTCTCTTTCTCTCGAGTTTTTCGCACCTTGGATCGAGTACGCTGCAGAGGATTTTCGGGGAAATATAGCGGGTGATTGGCGGCATACGCACACATAGACCGTGGTGTTCGTTTGCTCCTGTGCTTGCACACGTGCTCGTCGTCGTATACGGGGACGAGGCGCTGTTTATAAAGGCCGCAGGTACATATATATATGAGTTTGCGCTATATATACTCTCACTCACTCACTCACTCACTCTCTCTGGTTCAAAGCTCAGTGAAACGAAACGAGCGGGACGCGCGCGCGTGCAAGTCGGATTGCGAGCATAAGCCTTTTCGACGCTTTCCCACCTCTCACCGCGAGCTTTAACGAGCGCGTGTGGAAAAGTCGATGAAGGCGCGCGCGCGCGCGCGGGGGGAATGGAGTGCAGTGGGAGAGGAGGCTGCCGAACACGTGGATAACGGCGAGCTCGTGAAATTTCATAGCTAATCGCGCGCGCACGCGGCCAGCGAATTAGTTTGGTTTCCGCCAGAATGGAGCGCCGCCGCACAGAGTGAGAGAGATAGCTCTGGTCTGGGGGGGAGGGGGGGGGGGGTGAAAGAGCAGCGGCGTTGCAGGGCACCTATAATCCCATCTAGGTCGCGTAGCCGCGTTTAATTTCCTTAACGGGCCGGACTATACGCGCGTGGCCGGGTGGGCAGGAGGGCGAGAGACTGCATTCGACCAAACAGCGCTATCAATTAATTATTATTCCGCCGTTCGTATGTGTATGTGTATGTGTATATATATATATTGGCGCCTGCCAGACTGCTACCAGCCGCCGAGAGTTCATCCCTTCTCTATATTCGCGGCGAGAGAAACTATAGCTGCAGCAGCAGCAGCAGCCGAGCATTTTCTATTTTGCTATACTATCTCCGTGCAGCGCGCGCCGAAATTATACGTGTTTGCTCGACGCGCTGCTACTGCTATACTATACCACGCGCCGTCCTGGGTTATGTGCGCGTACTTTTCAAACACCATTCTTCGTCTGTTTATTCTTCTATCGCGATATTGAGGAAAAAGTTTTCCTTGTTGCCGCTGCCGCCGCCTCCACTACCGTCCGTCTATACGCTATACCGACGGTTGGGAGCAAGTCTATGTACTCTGTGCGAAAGCCTTCCGTTATACCCCGTCTATTAGTACAACTGCTGCGCTCTGGCAGATATTTGCTTTTAGTTAGTTTAACTGGCCGTGATAAAGAGATAAGATGCTCTTTGCTGTTTGCTATTCGCGTAGAGGTAAAAATCTGGAAAAGAGAGAGAGAGAGGCAGAGCTTTTATAATATCTGCTAATGTGGACAACCGTGCGTGAGTGAAAAATTTCATTATAATTTCTCGGGATAAAATTACGAGATTTTATCGTTATATACACGTGTAACGTGAAATATTATTCATAAAGGGTTGCTAATGAATTTTTTTTTATTCAGTAACGAATGTCCTGATTTTAAATTATCGCTCTTTTGCAATGTAAATTATTAATTAACATCATTGAATATCGCGATTTAATTAATTAAAAGCCTTTCCGAACAAATATACAGTTTCAGTTCACTTATTGACCGGACTTGTCGGTACAGTCTTTTGCATAAATTTTCGAACCTTTGGCGGGAAAAATTTTTAACTTTTAATCATCGATCGAAAATTTATGTTTTACTCTCAAAACGCGCACAAACACATATACATATACGCCACGCGTTGAAGAACTATTTCAAATTGCACGAGAACTTTTTTCATAAAGCGCCCGCGCGCTATATATCGACTTTCACGCGCTATGGGGGAGAACGCCCACGCGCGCGCGCAGTCCTTTACAAATTAAAAAGAACTTTTTTCAATAACCACGAGCGCGTGCGAGCTTTTTACACGTTCATGGAAATTTTTTGCGCTACATCGTATCCCGGAAAGCAAACATTTTTATAAGAATCGGAACGCGCGTTAGACAAAACGAAACATTTTTTTCTTGTTTGACTCCGACAAAATAAACATTCCGCGTATCCGTAGCAAAACGAAATACCATAAAAATAGAGTAACGCTTTGTGATATATATATATCTATATATAGACGCTCTTACACAAATAATAAATAGTCAAATACCTAGCGAGAGTACGCATGGACGCTTGCATGATTGGTAACTGAAACATTCCGCGAAATAATAATTTCACGGTGCGCGTCTATCCCTCTCGAGTGCATATTAAATTTTTGCTCACACGTGCGCGGCGAGGGGCCAACAACAACTCAATAAAGCCACGTGGTGGCGCGCAAAAATGAGAAATTCGAAATATGCATTCGTTCGCTAGAATTTCTGGCCACCTTTACCCGCAGCCATCGCACTGTGAGGAATTTAACATATTCAAGGTGTTCTTTCCGCAAAAACAAAAATTCCATCGTTCAAAATAATCTTAGTCGACATCACAATTATTTTCTCTGTACACAATGGAACGCACAAAACCACCTTCCACGCGACCGAGAGCTTTATTGGCTTAGGTACGTGGAGTCATCGACTCTCGCCCGCGCGCGTTGCTCTCTCGTTTGGCACGAGTCCACGCGTCATTTGGCCTAACTTGCTGTGCGGCTAGCGCGGGCGTCACATATTAGAAAGTATAATGCCAATGTTTTATATATATATATATACATATATTATGTAGTAGATGAATTTGAGTGAGAAAGAAGAAGGGAGTGAGAGAAAGAGAATTCACCGTCGACGGTCCTATATATTACTCATTTACATTTCTCTGCTCTCTCTCATGCTTTACATTGTGGCACGGCTGCTGTGCACAGAGTCAGTTCGTCTCTTTAATTAACGAAGATTCCGTGCACCTGGGCGCTCGCTTTCGCTGCCTTCGATTTTTTATCGGGCTTCCTATTATGTGCCTATTTTATCGGCTTCCTTTTAATAGCCCGCGGCTCGCGTTCGCTCTTTCTCCCCTCACGCGTTGCTCTTACCCCGCGATGATTGCTGACGTTTTTTAATAAAAATCTATACGAGCGTCAAAACGCCGTATACGCGGCTTTCCCTCACTATTTCACGCTCTCATGCCCGCAGGGGGGCACGCGTTCCGAGAACTGAACTATTTTGTAAAAAAGAAAATGGAGTAAACATAACTCTTTTTTAAAGATAAAAAAACGATTTTCGCATTCGAAAATAACTTTGGATGGGGAAAAGTAAGCGTTTACGAAAGGATATCTTTTAAGAAGCATCGCCGCTGAAAAAGAAATTATCTAAGGATATGGAGTGCATGAAGAGTAGGTTTCTTTTTTGTAATTACCGGGTTTAATTAGTTTTATACAAAATTTACAAGCGTGTAATGAATTTTAACGATTTTGTAGTATACGAAGGCTGTTATTGGCGATAGAAATGTTTTTGAATAGCCGTTCCTGTTGAAAAAAAAATACGATATATTTTTTCACCCGAAATCGTTGTTTTTCAAGAGCGTTTCATCAACTTTGCATGATAATTGCTATAGTACGGATAAACACGAAGCCACCTGGTGCTATTTTTGATGAATAAAAATTTCACTCACAATTTCCGAAAGTCGGTCAGTAAACGTGGCAGTTTAATATTTAAAATGCACTTTAAGAAAGACGCTTACGTCTACGCTATAGCGACGAAACTTCTTTATTTGACTTTTACAACTGACGAACGAAAAATTATTTCTAAAATATTATAGGTATATGTAATTGGTAAAGTCAAAGAGAATATTCATCCTTAAAGCATTCAAATGTGCTATATATTCAGTATTATTTCAGCGCGCAGTCATATCTCGCGCGTGCATATATAGAGGAATGCGAAATTATCCGAGTACTTTTGTAATTAACAAAGTAAAGGAGCGTTACATTTAATGAAAAGTTGCATTAGTCCGGTGCTGGCGCACTCCGTTACGGAATCAGCACTCTAATTACAATCGTCCAACGGAAAAGCTACGAGTGCAAACAACTATAACGAAACTAAAATAACGAGAATACGAAGTATGCGCGCGACTTCGCCTCATCTCTCTAAACGAGAAAGAGAGAGATAGAGAGGGTAGAAAAAAAAGAAAGTCGCCGCGTGGATTTCTCGAAAATAGGAGAAATTTGAGGAAGCCTAGAGAGAGAGAGAGAGAGAGACAGACAGCGAATGCCGGCGGGGGCGAGTGAGCGGTGTGTAACGCCGCGTACATTAATTGCTCAAAGAGATGTCTTTTAGGACGAGCCAGCAGGCTGCTGCGTCTCTGGAGCCGGCGTACACACGCTCGCCCGGCCTCTGGCTCAGTACGCCAGCAACAGAGAGAGAGAGAGAAGCAGCCACAGCTTCTGCTGCTACTGCTGCATCGCGGTGAGAGAGTGAGAGGGAGAGAAAGAGAGAGGACCCGAGAGCGCGCCAGGGCGGAGATTTGCCGAGAGACGGACGGAATTGTAGTGGTGGTGCCTGCCGCGCGACACCAAAGCTACTCGTCAAATATTTACTTCGAGCAGCAGCAGCAGCAGCAGCAACGGCGGCGGCGACGCTCCACTGCTGCAAAGGCTCTACACGAACCTCGGCGCACAACACACGCGGGGTCGTACCGCCGCTGCCACCACGGCCGCCGTATATGAAGGCACTTGATAGGATGCGTCCGGGGATGCAGCTCTGGCTCGTCGTCGCGCGTTGCAAAAATAGAGAGAGAGAGAGAGACACAGCGCAACCCTGGTTCCCTCTCAATCGCGTCGCTGCGCTGCATATACACGGAGGACCGATTTTGCCAAGGCGTGAGAGAGGGAGAGAGAGAGAGTAGAGGTTTATACGTGTATGTGTGCCACTGTGCTTTCGTTGACCTTAGCTCCGACAGCGAAAATGCCAGCAGCCAGATTTTGCGCTTCGTACGCTTAAATTTTGATGCGACAGCTAGAGGCGGAGGATCCGCTGGGTATAGGGTTTGAAATATATTTACCTTTCGCGTTTCGTAAATCAAGGTTTTAATTATGCAAATGTTGGGAGTTGCGGAAAATTTCCTTCCTAATGGAGTTCCTCGCTGCGAAGAAGAGAGTAGGTTTGTCACTGATCGAATGCAATTGTGTCTGAAAGCTCAGTGGTGTAATCGATTTCAAAAGGAGGGCAATCGTTTTTTTTTATTATTAATTTTTGCACGCTATGCGAAAAGTACTTTGAGTGACGAGTTGAACAAAGCTTTCTAGGTAATTTTGCGTGGAACTCTCATAGGCAAGTGGCACTTGAAAAGCTTTGAATTATACCAATTTATATCTCTTTTTGAAAGGGTGAAAATATACGTTAAATTACTAACAATTTTGATTATAGAGACATTTCAGAAATGTAATAATACTCATAAAGTTTCATCGTGTAAAGGTAATAATTGCGTTCCTACACTGTTCTGGCAAGGTTAAAATTTTCAGTTAAAATTTTCAAAGCGACTGCATTGCACATGGATAAAGTTAACTAAATGTGTCGCAGAAATTTCGTCATTAAAACTGAGTTAAAATACTTGCTGCAATTATTTTGTTTACAAGAACTTCGGACTATTTTAATACGTTTTATCTTCCCATTATTCTACTTACTTAAAAGCCTTTAAATCCAAATGCAAGTACGACGTTATTAAAGACAATTTTAACTAAAGGTATATTACTTCAACAGGTATGATATATATTGTTTCAACTTTACAAACCATCATCTTTCTATTGTCACACAAAAATATCATTTTCCAGTAGCTTCAGGGTAAGATAATCGTGGGCTGTACACAAAGGTCGAACTGCATCGTATGTGTACGCGTTCACGCTGATTGGGAATGGGAGAGTGAGGATAGATCAAAGTGAACGTGCGAATTGCACCCTTTTGCGCGACCTCGTCGAAAGCTTACGAGGTAGAAATTGCTACTGCTGCTGCTGCTGCTACTGCTGCTATTCAATTATTAAACCGCTAAAGAATCAGAGATCGAAAAATACTAAGTGGCGTATATCGCTTGTAGATGTATTTGCTCAACTCTATGCAAGTACCAACTTCCATGCTTCTTCCTCCTATTAGTGCTCTTAACGTGAAAGCTGGAATTTTTTCCAATATGATTGAAGCGCTAATTTCTTTGATATTTTATTTTCTGCATCAATCAACGTAATTTTGTATTCCTACATTCCAATATATAAATGATGAAGTGGATATGATTTTTACAAGGTAAATATTAGATTTTTTAAAAAATTTAAACGTTTAAATCAGCTGTGTAAACTGTACATTGAAAAATATTTACTTTCTTAAAGAGAATATTATTTCCGATATTTCGATATTCTTAAAAAGAATCTTTTTGACGTTTCATCGTCAAATATAACCAGAATATTATTTAAAACTCTGTCAAACCGTTATCAGCTTCTACCTCTACAACTCTTTGCATACAGAATATTAGCTCTCACTCCTCTTCACATTATTTTCATACTCAGTCACTACAACGTGTCATCGATTGACAGGGACCCTCAGTATTTCCACTATTTCAAGGCTCTGCAATCCATTGCCGAAAAAAAAACAACTTTTCCAGACAATATGATTAAAGTTTCCAAACGCGACGCGTATAACCATTCGACGGCGCTCGTGCGCGGCCGCAAAACGAAAAAAAAAAGAAACATTCCCCTGGATTTATAACCGTAGCCGAGGCGAGCAAATAAACGAGCATGAAGAAAAATCGATCCCAGTTGTATTTTTAACGTAAAATTCTTTTTGTTCTCCTCTCATTCTCTCTCTCTCTCTCTCTCCCTTCTCCTCTATCTCACCAGCTCTCGACAGGCTTGCGTCTCTCTTCTGCAACTGCGAATGGCTAGCAACAGCAGCAGCGGCAACATTTCCGACGGGAGTGGCAATGAATTTTACGCGCCGCTCGGTGAATCGCTCGCCGTCCGCATTGACGTTCCACTTGTCTGCCGTGCGCCACGCACAGTTCTCCCTCTCTCTCTCACTCTCTCTCACCCACGCGTCTCTCCTCGAACACATTCGATTAGAGAACCGATCACTTTTCGTTTAGTCTCCGTGCGGCTCCAAGTCCTTTCACCTCGACTGCGAGATAGCAAGCGCGTACTTTAAGCTCAGCCCATTTCCTTTCTATTGTCTTCGCTGTCGCCGTCGCTGCGCGCTCTCGTGTCTCGCTCTGTGTCGTCCCCCATATTTTATCTTCACGGTGACACCTACACCCCCTCGCGTTCGTCTCATAAATCCATTCTCAAGAGCGCGAAGAAAAAAAGGTTCAGCTAACGAAAAGGAAAAGAAAAAACAATTTAAAGAAAAGAAAGAAAAAAACGAAGAAGAAGAACTTCCCCATCTCAATTTCTTCCCGGCAAAAGTCATCTTCTCGTCGCGCAGTATCTATACGTGAGCTTATTATTTTGTAGAATCCGAGCTACAAGAAAAGCGCGCGCACGGGCGGGCGATAGCAAAATGATCCTAAGAAGCAAACAGCAGCAGCAGCAGCATCAACACAGTCTATCGGAAGGTAAAATATATATACACGCACGCATATACATATACCACCTCTACAATCGCACACATATACATATATACGTAGGGGAGGCCTGAGAAGAGCGCTCGCTCTCCGGGCGTCGCTCGGGCGCGTGCGCCCCCGTTCGTGGGCTCTCGGATAAGCTCGCGCCCCCCGGCAGCGGCGGTGGCGGCGGCGACGGCCTCGGCCGGTAGCGCGCGGGGGTGGCACAGTCGCAGGCGGCGGCGCGGCAGCGGCAGAAGCTCCAGCGCGGAAGAGAGTGAGAGCTTTCATCCCTTTCGACTTGTATCAATTCGCGCGTTATATAGGAAAAGCGTTGAAAGAGCTTCTTCTTTTTTTTCTCCAGAAACGCCGAAAGTGTGTGTTTACAAGACGAGATATTTTAATAATAATAATCGGTGCGAGTTTGACACTGCGCGCCTATGCCGGGTGGGCGAGAGTGATAGAGGTGAAAATTAGGATTAATCGCGTTGTATCAGCACAGCGCGACCACCTGGAAGATCCAAGTGCACGCGGTTTCTTGGCCAACGTCATGTGAGAGGTTACGTAGGAGGTGGACAGTGGGAGAGTATCGGTGTTTTTTTTTCTTGTTCACTGTAACCTGTGTGTCCTCGGTATATAAGTATAATATAGTATGATGGTCTCGTGAAAAATAGTGTGCCTGTGACGGTGTGTATACATGTATATATGTATGGCAAACAGTGTTATCACGAGCCCCGTGGACACACGAGCGGTGGTGCGGTAGGGTGATTTGTGCAGGCTCGTCGAGGATCATCCGCTCTGGTCAGCAGTTGCAGCAGCAGCAACACCGGAACGATGGCCGAGTGACGAAAGTCCGTCTGCGGATCAACGACCTTCGGTGAGTTGGCTGCTGCAGCAGTACGTTGCGCCGGCCTTTTTCTTTTCTATCTCTATTTCTCTAAGTTTTTTCCTTTTTGCCATTTTCTCTTCTCTCTCTCTCGTGTACGTCGGTCGGTGCACTCTACTCTTTCTCTCCGTCCGTGTGTGCACTACTCTCTCTCTCTTGCTCACTCGACCCCTCGCCGGCGGAGCCACGCGAAATCTGGCCAACTGCTGCCATCACCGTGCGCACACACACGGTCGAGAGAAAGACGAGATTGCGGAAATACCCGGCTGCCGTTCTCTCTCTCTCTCTCTTTCTCTATCTTCATGTACCAGATGTTATTCTTTCTTGTTATGACTGACCTTATTTTTGAGCGAGCACTGTATAAACACTTTGCTGCCGTCCCCCGTCGATGCTCACTTGTGTACCAAAATAGTCGTGTTCGTGATAAAAACAACCTGTATCGCTGTTCTTGTTTGTTATGTCAACTTTTATCACTCTCGCGTAACTAGCCTCGAGTAGAACGAGCCCAATTAAACTTTGTTTCCGTGTAATTACATGTATCCCCGAGCATCAGCAGCCATGTGCCTGACCATTGTTAACACGCGCTACTCTCTCTCTTTCTCCCTCTCTCACTCCCTTTCCGCTATACAACCCCATATAATAAAGGTTAAAATCGCGAGCCGGCAATCGGCCGCGCCCGCCGCGACAGAGTATAACGCGAGTGCACGCGCACATCGCAGCCTCTCGCACAATCGTTTGTTTTCGATTTTCCTTGTTTTTCCCGCTTCCTGTGCGTGCAGTCGCTCGTTCCGCGCTGAACTCATCTGTTATTTTATAGCCTTTCTCTCTCGCTCTCTCATTCTATTCGCGCTATATACTGGCTCTTCGATCTCTCGTTGGTGTGTGGCTCCCGTCGATAGCATTCCGATTGATATACGAGCGCATCCGCGAGGCGAGCGGCAGGCTGTGCGAGCACACGAGTCAGATAAAATCTAAAAACAGCCCATCGCCCGGACGTCACGTATAGATAGATGGCAATTTCAAAAATGTAAAAGCACTCGGCCCCGAGTGTGCGACGTATCGCGAAAATTCTCCTCTTCGTATAGGTATACCCTGCTAGATGGAAAGAGTGAGAGAGAGAGTATGTGTGTGCGAGTATAGAGAAAGGTGATGGTGGATGATGGGAATATATAGGACAATGGAGCGGAGAGAGAGAGAGAGATGAAGGTACGTCCGTTCGATCAGGCTACGCGCGAGCCGTCGTACCAGCAGCAGCCTCGTGTCTATTAATGGAATTTCCGTTTTTTCACGTCTGCCGCGTCGACGGTATATGGGGGGACGGGGGGTGCGAAAGGCCGAGTGCGCCAGAGAAAAAGCAGAAAACCAATCGTTAAACTGTTAGCCCGACTTACGAGGCGAGTTCCGCGTACACGTGTTGCTCTCTCTCTCTTTTGCTGGAACCGGTGGTAGCCGCGCCTGGTGTATATATATATACATACATATGTACGGTACACGAAGGGCCTTTCATGCCCGTCTGCTGCGGAAAAATTGATGGAACGCGATATCGTTACACATTTATCAAGTCCTCCGGTGCGATTAAGAAAAATGTCCCTCTCTCATGCCCTCCTCTCTCCCTCTCTCTCCAGTGTATTATATATACACACACACACGTATAAAAATACTCGACGTCGATGCGAGATAAATCCTCGAGCGGCCGATGTGTCCTACTACTACTTCCCATCATGCTATATCTCTTCAAAGTGAATTTATCCATGTATCTGTCTGTCTGTCTATATATGTATTGGATTGCGGAAGGGAACCACGGTAGATATACGCCATTACCCCCCGCAAGCATATACCCGTGTGCGTCCTTAAACCCTGATGATTGTTTATTCTCGAATTCGCATCCTCATTCGTCGCTCCACTATGTATAAACACTAGGGCCTTGGGATTTCTCACCACCCTGTCGAAGCTTTCAGAAGTGGAGTGGAGGGTGGATAAGAGAAAAGCGAGCAACGAAGAAGGGAGTTTACTAACGTATCGCGCGAGCGCTACTTCGCACTCACGCGCGAGGGGCTCTAAGTAGACGAAAAAAAAAAGAAAAGATGGAGGATGAAAGAGAAAAAGAAAGCTCTCTCTAGACGTAATTTAGTAGGGAGAGTAGGAGAAGAGAGACAAAGAGAGAGAAAGAGCGAGAAAGAGTGGAATCGCACAGGCGTGCCAAAGCCATTTCGCGAGAGTTACTGGCGACGCTAATATCGGTAATGCCGCGAACTGGCCCTGTGTGCGCGTGCATCCGCGTGGTGTAACAATGTCTTTGTATGTGTGTGTGTGTGTGTGTGTGTGTGTGTGTGTGTGCGCGCAGAAGCGCGAGATAGCCCGTCGACCGCGAGCGCGACCACTGGAAAACGTCCAATGAACGTATCTCGCCTCCAAGCTAGCTTTTCCCCCCCTCTCTCTCTCTCTCTCGTTCTCCATCGTACACTATCGTCGTCGACCAATGTTAAAGAGGCGTGGATTTACGGGATTAAGACTTTGGCCTGTACTTGGCTTTTTCACGACGGCCATGTGCCACTGCTGCCGACGCTACTGCTGCTGCTGTTCCTGCTGCTACTTCCTTCCTTTCTTCTTCTTCTTCTTCTCTACTTCTCTGTCTTTCTTTCTCTCGCAGTGTGCGGTGGCTTGATTCCCTTTTACGATTACAGATTCTTTTTAATTAGTATCTCGGAGAAGCTTGTTTGACGAGACTTTCCCGTCGTTTTTTTTTCCTCCTTTTTCTTCTCTTTCTCTCGTTCGGTCGGTTCTACGCTCTTTTGTTGTGGGAATGGAGTGGATTAAGGAAGTGGGAGAAGATAGCGGGGGAGGGGGGGAGATTCGCGAGAGTTTCAACCGTAAAATGCGTTGGAAAGTAGTCTGATGATTTTTTTCAATTGCTGACGCTCCGTTAACATGTGGAGGATACTGTGTGTATTTCCACTGATGTTCGAACATGATTTTCATTGATAAGCTTTTTAATTAATTTTTTAAAATTGAAACTTGCGGAGAATAACGTTTTAATGAGTTTGCATCGTTATGAACGGAATCAGTAATTACATCGTTTGAAAATTCGGGCTAATTAAAATTTTTCAATAGGAATTTACTGATTAAAAAGGTAAAAGATTTATTTGATCAGTTTCACAACCATCCTTTTGTGTCATTTTTCAACGACACACGATAGTAAAGTCAAATAAGTATATACTAATATTAATTTTTATATATACTTCAAAATTAAAAATAGAATAATTTTGATCTTGTCCATATATATACGAGTTAAAATTATGCTTTATAATAATTATTTGTCCTGTTTAATTATTTGCACGATTTAATTTTCTGCCGATGTAGATATTTAATGTACATAAATTATTCAAATTCGAGAATGTTATTTGTATTATAGTAATCGTTGTGATGAAATCTATCAAACAACATACATAATATGGTACATATATACGAATGTATATATAAACTTTGTGCGAAACGCGCATATTGTTGAATAAAATCTATCATATATCTGTAATAACATTGGGAATAATGAAACAAACATAACAATGTTTGTTCGACGGATCGGCATCCAAACAAAATAAACAATAACAACAGCGGGCAAACATTCGCTATAACCTATCATTCTCACGATATTTCATCTACATAATCAAAAATGAAAATTTTCCTTTCGATCGAAATAAACGCAATATCTTTTGTACCTTGTAACCAAAGAAACGAGTGGATAGAAAGATAGATAGAGAGAAAGAAAAAAAAACGAGAATTCGCACGAGCACGCCTCACGCTCCAGATGCACTCGTAATAATTAAAATGGCTCGAACGAGCTGAAAATAAAGAAGAAGCGGCTACCTTTACATTTTTTTTTTAAATCTTGCCTCTCTCCTCTCTTTGAAAGCACTATTGTCATTGCGGAGACGCCGCGAGCGCTGATGGTCCAGCGAGTTCTTACGCGCCCTCCCCCCCTCTATCTCCTCTTTCCGTAAGAAGCTGAATAAACATGAGGTAAACAAAGATTCAATCGGGCGAGGATAGAGAAGCAAAGAGAGAGAGAGAGAGAGAGAGAGAGGTACACTCTAGGAGACCGCGTAGGTAACGACGATTGCCCTCTGGGATCGCGCGCGGGCGCGGGAAAAGAGAGAACGACAGAGAGAACCGAAGCACTGGCTGTCTGTGTGCACACTGCACGTTTTAATGGCGTGTCGGGAGCTGGCCGGGACAGAGAAAACGAACTCGGGGGAATACAAGCTCTGCCCGTCGTCGTCGTCGTCGTCGTCCTCTTAGTCTGGGCCACGTATATATATATATACACATACATGTACACAAACTGACCCGTCGAAGGCTGCGTAAATGTATGTGTGTGTATGTATGAGTCGGCTGAAATCGAGTGTAACGCGGGCGCCGATTGAACTTTTATGCGCGGGCGTGGATTTCCGAAGCGAAAAAAGATGAGTCGGCGATAAACTCGTGGTTCTATCTCTCTTTCTCTCTGTCGGCGATACCCGTGGGAGGGACACGGAGGGTTGGGGGAAGGGAGACAGAGAGAAAGAGAGAGACAGAAAAAAAGATATCCGCGTACCGCAGGACTGTAAAACGTGAAAAATCTCGCGAAGCTGAATCGACTTCTTAGCCGTGCTGGAACGACGGGCTGATTTGAATAGAATTCGCTTTACGGCCTCCCCCAACCACAGCATCGCCGTCTGTTTCTCCCCCCCCCCTCTTTCTCTCTTTCTATCTTCCCCTCGTTCGTTTCGTTCTCTCCCCCTTTCTCTCTTTTGTCTCTTTTCTAGATCACGAGCACTAGCACACGCGCGCACGCTCGCGGAGCTGCTGCTTTTTCGCTCGAGACAAAATCCGGAAGTGTGAGCGGGGGACGATAGGAAATCCGGGAATTCCTAGGTGAAAGCGTACCAATTTCCAGACGGACGTCGTCGTCGCCGCCGAGTGGACGACAAACAAGGCGCTTTTGAATCCTCCCTTTTTCCTCTCTCTCTCTCTCTCCCCCGTTACCCCTCTCTGCCATCTCGGTCGTCCTTTAACTCCATTTCACGCAGATGTATAGTCACTGTCTTAGGAAAAGCTCCTCTCGCCCTCTTTTCTCTTCCCGTCTCTTACGCTCACTCACTCGCTCGGCGGCATTCTGGTTTCCGAATACCTCGCCTTAGCGCTCAAATCCTCTCGTGTTCTTGAGCCGCGCGTCGAGTACGTTTCTCTCTTCCTCTCTCTCTCTCTCTACTCTACTCTGTCACTTCTCGAGAGGGGAAAGCTTGGGAGGCCTGCAGTGGAGACGTAGAGCTGCAACGCTGGGAGGCAGCATTGCAGCTAGCGAGGCCATTCTTCCATCCCCGCAAACGCGCGTGGGCACGACGAAAGAGACGACGACGACGACAACGAACGGCGCCGTGAAATCCAGCTGAGGATTTAAGGTTCGCAACTGGATTCCCAGCCGATACGCCCAGTCGGGACGAGGAAAGAGCGTGCGCTACGTTATACGGAGGAGATACACACGGGAAAGTGGAAAAGCCTCGGACCGAGAGACTTTAATTGTTGATACCGCGGGCGCACTCGTCTCCGTGCTACTACTGCTACCAGTCTATATATACCGCGCGTCTCCTTCTTCTTTTCCGCGTCTTCGTCTTTGGAACAGAAGAGAACAGCTCAAAGAGAGCCTGAGAGAGAGAGAGGAAGAGTTATTTCTGGCTTCTTTTCGTTTTAGCCAAGCACGACGATAACCTTTTTTCGACGACGACGCGGGGCTTTGTAGGGCAAGCTCGCGCTTGTCAGCCGCTTCGAGGAATGAAATTTTTTACATTTTAGACCGTACATAAGACGAAGGTCTATCGCAGATGTGTGTGCATATATGTAGACACGTGGAATCCTCTCGTGTCGTGTGTTAATTTTAATAAACGCTCCGGTCCGATGTAAAAGGAGATTTCAAGATGCTCGCGTGTTGCGAGAAAATAATAAAACGTTGTGAAATACAGCCTTTTTGGATAACGATGCTTACGCAGTTTAAAATAAATCATCAATAACATTCGAAATCCTCTTTATATAATCCTACCAATAAAGTGTTTCGATATTTTTCAACAGAGTATACTTTTTCCAAGACATTTTCGCGGCAATAAATATTCCAATATAAACATTGCCCCTCGTGAAATACAAAGACTATAGTTTATCAAATTTCAATAGCCGGCATTTAACAAACATTGTTACAGCTACACCGTAAATCATATTAAAAATGCTTGCTGCGAAAAAAAAGGGAGGAAAAAAATACATACACACCCACGCGGAAAACTGGGATTCGAGAATATTTTTAATGGTTTACGTATTTCATTCAAACTTGTTTTTTTTATACTCTCGCTCGCGTTCTACATAAATTCTTTTTAATCCACGAACGTGGCGACATACCCGGCGATCGCGCACAAACCATTTATACGCATACGCAATAGCATTCGAAAGCGAGAATCGTTGATTACCAAATGTTTAAAATTTCTCCGTATTTTTCCGACTATAAATAAAACGAGAAAAGCCCCGGGAACATCCCATATATTTCGCTGGGAATGTGTATATATACGCGGGGCACGTTATTTTATTATTACACTTCCAGCCATGTCAGCCTTAGTCGCATTAACGCCATCTCATGCACATACACACATACACATTCGCCTGTGGTATAACTCCCCCACACCATTCCGATGAAATTTTCATTAATAAATTGAAATTCACTCCCGAGGGACACGAGATACACACACACAGTACGCGAGCGAGCGACAAAAGGATTTCTAGATTTCATCCGGGTTTACTTGCTTGCTGTCTCTCTCTCTCTCTCTCTCTCTCTCTTTCTCCCGGTGTACACGACCTCAAATACAGAACAAGCAGCGCGTGTGTATATCTCGGCCTCTCTCTCTCTCTCTCCCACTCCCTTTCTCTTCTCTCCCGTCCCCTGGTTTCGCGTTCCCGCGCATAATGTGAAATGGAACGTCGCGCGAGCATTAGCGCGCGGTGCTCTAGGGGCGGGGCACAGACTTGTCTCTGTGTGTATGCTCGTATGTATGTCTATGTGTGTGTGTGTGTGTATGTGTACAACGTACGTGTATATAGCAGCAGCGTGGGCGAAAGGATTTTAATATAAAATTCCGGGCGTTCCAAGTGCTCGGTTTGCTACGCGAGCCTGTGAGCGCGAAAGTCGAGGCGTCGCCCACACTGTGTGTTCTCCTCGCGACAGGAGAAAAGGTCGGCTTCAGTCAGACACATACGCGCACGCGAACGCACATACATACGACGAAGGGGAGGGGGGGCGCCTCTCCACATATTTTCCCGTACGAAGTTCCCGTCAATCCAACCCTTGACTCTCTTTCTCCAGAGCTCGTGCCTCTTATATAGCTCCTCGTTCTTTCTTCTCTCTTTGCTCCTGCTACCGCCTTGCTCGCCCTCGATCCTCCCAAGCGCGCGTTCTTCGTTGACTTTCGAGCGTTTTATTGTTTATTTGCTCTCGCTCGCCCTTTGGAAAAACGATATGAGATTACGGCCGATCTGATTGACGGCTTTTTGTGCTTATTTTTTCTTCATGTTAGTACAGCCTATAGCGGAGTATTAAATTAAATTTGCTGTTTTATACTTTTATGACTGTAATAATGTAGTTATTACTGACGTATTAAAACATTGATTTTATATTTTGCTCTTAAAAACCATCGCTGACTTTTATTGTTACACAGAAATTTATAATTATTTGGTTCTACCGCTGCAGGATTACTTAACACAATGAAAATAACATAAAATCTTCATCGATTGCCTCCTCACCCTCCCACAATCTGACGTTCCATTTTCTCTAAATCCACCTTTAATACTCTGCAGTTACCGTACAGTGAGTGGACAAGCTTTATCATTTCCCCCCCTCGACAGAAAAAAAAACGCACACACACAAGCAGGCGCACACAATCATGTTATACGACCGTGTCAATAGAATTTCCGGTACAGCATCCGTTCGACAATTTTTACGCTTGTAATTCTTATACGGCATTAATCCGTCTTTACACACGTGCGCCATGTGTGTTAGCGCGTGCGTGCGTGCGTACGTTACACACATATACACAAGGGTACAGCTCGTGCGGCCGTCAAATGTTTGCTCGGATGGAAAAAGCGAACGTACGTTATATACGCGTTCATCCGCGACGACGAATCTGTATTGCCTCCCTCTCTATAACTGTTCCCGGATTCGACATAATTATTCGTCGCGGTTCGCGCACCGCCAGACAATCGACGTGTCCTCTGCCTCTCCCTCTCTCTCTTTCTAGGTACAAAAGGAACGTTAAATATGACAGGTCATGATCCGCACGATAACAATCCTCAGTGTACGTATATGTGAGTTTGGGCTGGGCTCGTTAACAGGTGGTTAGGATGTATTTCCCTGGGGTGTCGTGCACGCTCGCGGGAGAGTGGCAAAGCCTTGCTCGAGATCCTTTCTCGTCCTCAAAGGATCCCGCCGCGACTTGATGACATATGCGCTTAAATGGCGTTGCTTCGCATATAGCCTCTCTATTTTCGCGTACATTTTTTTCTCTCCCGTCCGAGCGGCACGTATTTTTTCCCCCCAGCACGCGTTCTCTTTTTTTCATCGCCTCGCTCGTGGCGGCTGCAGCCACCGCTGCCGATACTCTCATTCAACGACGCGCTCAGTAAATTATCGAGTAGTTCCGAGGAGAGAGAGAGAGAGAGAGGCCGGTTGGCTGGCAGCACTGCGGCTGCTGCGAACGAGCCTGCCCGCGCGTTTTCTCTATCAACGTGCACGCCCTTTGAATTTTCATGCTTTCGCTCAGGTAGTAACCGAAAAAAAGGAGGCAGGGAAAGAGAGAGAGAGAGAGAGAGAGAGGTAGTAGAGGAAGCTGGTGCGAAGCCGCCCAGGCACACAGCAAATACGTTTTATTGGAATTCTCGTTCGCCTTCGTTACCCCGCAGTACATGCACGCGCGGCTTCCTGTTTTCGGCCGCTTTTTTTTGCAGGTCCAGCTGTTCTCTCTCTCTCGATACGTTATGCTCGGACGGCTACATTCGCACGTCACGAATTCGACAGTGGTTTTTTGCTTCCTGCGTCGGTCGTGTGCTAAAATCGCCCCTTATTACCCTTGCAATACTGGTTTCAGGACGCGTATAGGAAAGAGAAAGAGAGAAAACTAAAAAAAATTCATACACGGTGTTATTTATTGAATTTTTTTGTACACCGCTGTGATGCAATATTTGTAAATAATAGAGCACTTTATTTTTAAGTTTATTTTTCCATTATAAATATACATCGATGAAACTTGTTTTAGTGCGAAAATACTCCGATATCTGTGTTACGTTATTTCATCAACCTTTTTTTTCTGTCAAATATAATTGATTGAATTCACTCGCGTTAAATATTAACGTTAGTTAATCTATTTTACTAAAAAAAAATTTTTTTTTTTTAAATTTAATAAAAGTGTTGTTGGTGCACGTTTTTTGCTCAACTTTGAAAATTCCGTATGCATTCGACGTTGAACTAAGCTAAAGAGACTTCAAGTGCATTCCACTTATCGGCGACATCGCGAAATTCCTTCTGATAAGTGCAGTGGTTTTACGACATTCGGTTAGCTTGAAAGGGATATCACGACATCGCCGATACGCGATACACGTTTGGAATTCGCTTTAGCCCTCTAGCGCTCTCATTTCACGAGTCCGTGATAAGTAACCTAAAACCGTAGACGCTGCCTATATATATATATATATATATACACACACACGCGCGTTTTCTTTTTCCACGAAAATTTTCTCCATTCGGCTATGCGCTTATACGCGCGCGCGTCCGCGATATCGGAGATAAAAAAATTCCTCGGTAGAATTTCATAGGGCATTAAGCACTACTCCAATTCCGCGTATATAATATTTCGTGAAGCGATTTTCATGTATATATATACATCGTCATCCGTGCGCATGCAGAGCGAAGGAAAAATACTTTTATATGCATGATAGACGCAACGTGTACGCCGAAAAAGTTGTACGCGTTATTTATCGAACCGAAAACCGTCTGCTGTATGCTACGCCAGGTTACTTCGTTTGCACAGCGCGCGGTGCCACTCAATTCTAACACCGTGGAATTTCATATACTGCGATACTCGTATATATATACGATAGTATAGTCCACTCATCGCACCGCGTGTGGTGTTAAAATTCCTCTCGCTCTCTCTCTCTCGCTATTCCTCTCGTTTCCGGCCGCGCCTCTCCCGCGCGTATATTTTATTCAGCGAGATTCCACGATACAGCTTCGATTTAACAGCGCAGAGTACGGCAGCAGCAGCTTATTTTCCATCGATAAAAATCAATGGGACTTTTTACCGGCGAGTCCGTAGGCGAGGCACGTCGTCGTACGGGGCTACATACACACACGCGCGTTCCTTTCGTCTCTTCGCACTTGGCGTAAAAGAGAGAGAGAGAGAGAAGTATAAGGAAGAACCGTAGCAGTAGCAGCTCTCGGGATGCGCAACGCGCTCGCGTGAACGCTTTGCCATTTTGACTTTCATCCCGCACGCGCTGCGAGTAGAAGGAGAGGAAAAGCTAGCACGGTATGAGCACTCGCAGCTCGCTCTTTCGCGGCTCCTTCGACAATTTCGATTCGTCTTCAAATTCACTTATCTCTGCGGGGAATAAAAGTGTGCGCGCGCGCGCCCTTTCGCCGTCTCTTCCTACTCCCCCATCTCACGCTTACTGCACCTCGCTGCAATCTACGTCGCGGTAGTATATAGCGTACCGCAGCAGTGTGAGGAAACGCGATTCTCTCGATATTGCCGCCCCCAGCCCCTCGATCTCTCTCTCTCTTTCTTTCTTTATGTATATATCTACGGCTCGAAGGACTTTTACACATAGATTGATAGATAGATAGATATAGATTGGGGATGGGAGAGATAGAGAGATACAGTGAATACTGAAATTGAGATATACGCCGAGTTTAAGTGTATCGCCGACGCGCTTTTGTGCCCGATGCGCGGAATGAACCTTTTATCCCTCGCCGTGCTATATTTCTTGCGCAAGACTGATGTTGCTGCTGGTTTTTTTCTCTCGCTTCCTCTGTCTCTCCGACGTTCTCGCGCCCACGACTTTCAAAAGGAATCGTCGTCGTCCTTTCGAAACGTTCTCTATGCCGTACCTTCACTGTCTTGGCTACGCCGCGTATCTCTCTTGAAAGCTCCCGAGAACCGTGACTTTAGTGTCGTCACTCTTTGCAAGCTCCGAGAATTTCTCTCTTCCTCTATTCTAGCTTCCTCGATGAATGTACTTTCCCTTTCGAAAATACAATGTATAGAGAGAGAGAGAGAGAGAGAGAGAGAGAGAGAGAGGGGGACGGCGATGGCCGAGTGAAAGGTGCGCGCTGCAAGATATTAATGCTATTTGGTTTTATAATGCCCCGGGAAAAAGCTTTTATCTCGAGTGCAGAGATTAACGCTTCGAGGTCTCTAGATGTGAGCGAATTATATTCAGCGAATGGTATTATTAAGTATAGTTTTTCACCGCAGAGTTTCATTCGTGTTTCAGTTATTCGCTCTTTCAATTAGTATATATCTACCTCTCGTACCTCGTTGCGGTCTCGTGGTGTACGATAAAAACGATAATTTTTCATTCACCACTTTTATTATAAAATCCTATCGAGAGTGAACGTATTATGCTATTTTGATCATCGATGGAAATATATCCATACACAGTAAGAGTTTTATAAATGAATGAATATCAATATTTCAGCATGATCCGCTTTCAAATTTAAGCTCATCGGCCTTTATATTATTAATTTAACAGATTATTTTTATTTTCGCGATTTACAATATAATATGGCTATTCATTTATAAACCATTATAATCTTGTTTTTCTAAATACGTATATATATATACACACACACAAGCAATGAAATCATTTCCAACAACAACTTAAACTTCGTCATAAAAATATTAGAAGAAATTTAGCGAACACTTCACCTCATTAAATTTAACAACGATATTTTACTCGTTACCCAAGATAAACGCGCTCTCGCGTTGCCTACAGGCCGTCGTGTAATAAGGAATTCGCGCTCTTGGGTCAGAGAGCGAGCGAGGATCGGGTAAACAGTTTGCTCTCTCTCTCTCTCTCTCTTGCTAGCGCGCGTGAGATATACGAGACGTTGGGAAAAGGGCCGTTGACTTTCCTCGTGCCTCTATGAAGATGATACCTTCGTCTAGCAGCTCCATACACGCGCTACGTCTACAGTATATATGTATATATATGCCGTTATAGTTCCGGTTTTGCCGCTCTGAAAACTTTTATTTATTTATCCATCTGCCGTATAGCAAAGGCTGCCACGATGTATAAGGAACGAGTCGAGCCGAGGCAAGTTATATAGAATATATATATACGTATAATATTATATTTGAGGGGCGGCCGCGTGTGCGCTCACAGTCGTCGGTAGAGTGCATCGTATTTGACTTTGAGAAGTTTATTTGTATGCCGAATGTGTGTTTCGAGAGGGGGAGGGAGAGAGTTGGGGTGGCGGGGGTGGAAGCAGGTGGAACGCGATACGCTGGCGAATGAGTGCAGAACAAACTGCGGATTTGACAACTGGGTTAGATACACTGTCGAAGTAACGAGTAGCGCTATATTTTGCATTCGCATGCATGCCCGAATCTCTCTCTCTCTCTCTATCTCTGTTGTCGCGCATACCTACCACCTATGGAATATATTTATATGTATATAGAGAGTTCGTTCGGTTTGTGTCGATGTGCGTTGCTCTCAAAGTGGACAACCCGGTGTGTTTTTTTTGTTTTAATTACCATTAAAACAAAAATGCCTGGCTGCGCTTCTCGTTGAATATGCGCGTATATAGCGGTACTTTTAAACGTGACGAACGTTTTTTTTTGTCGGGCTTTTGATCGAATGAAACTCTTTTGAAATGAATTACGATTATGTGTACATTAGTTCATGTGGCAGTTGCGTTATACGTGAACGAGGGTATATTTTTCACTCTGACAGTGTGATATTTGCTTTTATTTCTGTTTGATGCTTGCTGTTTGATGGATGCGAAGTGTTGATGGCAGATTCTATTTTTTGTTTCCTTTGATTTGTAGATGTTATTAGTGAATTACGGTCTTTTTTTCGAAATAAAAGCTTAAGCTTTGACGAAATTGCTTATTTATATAATGAATGAGAGGTAGACTGCGAAGCTGTCAATATATCGCAGCTGGATATATGTTTGTTATAAACAAAAACTTGCAGAACTGAAATCTCGCGAAAGTAACTGTTTGTATTTAATTGATAAAACGCCGAGTAGTAAACTTTCCGTGACAGGTATTATCGTGGAATGAAGCGCATTTCCGTTAAATTAACAAACTCTTAACGTGTCAATTAATCGAACGCGTGTTATGACAGCTCGCCGCGATTGTGTGTGTGTATAATATATATATATATATTTTTATCAGATGAATAAGCGAGAGGGCGAGTGTCGCTGCATCAACCTCATCAAATTTTCAATATATTTTACAGTGTCGCACGCGCTTAATAATGCAACATTTCGATGAATATAAAATCATCAATTGGTTCGTCGCTTTTGCTTGCCGTATATAGCGCCTGCTGCTCGTGGATCTCTGAATTATTTAAACCCATTACGTAAACTCTCTGAAAAATTTACTGATTCGATTCGCGCGAGATATCCTTCCTAATTTTCAATTTCAATATTCTCACTTCCTGATTCGGCAACATTACTGACAATAATAACATCACACTTTGAGGAATTTCGAATCACCACACATTATTGTTCATGAATATACACAATTCAAAGGTATGTATATATTCGTGTACACAAAGAAGAGAGTACACGACTCGCGCTCTTCGCAAACATGCGAAAAGCTCGAGAATCTCGTTATTCCTGGAAATTCGGGTCTGCTGCTGCTGCTGCATCAGACGTCTTTCCCACGAGGGGAAAGAGAGGGAGACGAGGAAAACGCGAATTCTCCGAACACACTCTATCTCTCTCTCTCTCTCTCTTTGCGAATATATTCGTTGAGGATTCCGTTCTTCCCATCGACAATATTTACCGTGGTATTTATCAGAGGCACGATAGCGGAGACGCGATCGTACAGCGCAGTCGCGTATAAGCTCCGCGTCCGCGGATATTCTCCCTCCATCTCCTTACCTCCCGAGTTTTTCGCATGAAAGACGCTCGCGTGTGTCCCCACGTAGAGATGCACTGATCTTCTATCCGAGACATCGTCGTCGTCGTCGTCGAGTATTTGTATCTCAACACATGCATACACACATTCGTATATACAAACGTAGTAGTGTATTTCCAATGGAATAGAGTCGAGGCGATCTATCGCGTGCCTTCGAATCGTCCGAGTGAGAAAACATCTCGGCCAAGCGGTGGCGTTGCTTCATTTCTCTCTTCTCTACCCTTCCTATCCTTTGTCCGCGCGACTCTCTTCTTAGCACATCGCTAATTTCGAAATCGCTTTTACAGGTTTCCTGTATACCTGTATCTCGAGAGTAAGAGGGTAGGGGGAAAATAGCGCGCGAAGCGTGTGCCGTGGCAGCGGCGGCAGTTGTTAAAGTCAAAGGAGCTAAACTGCCAGGTAAAGTGTTCGCCGGTCGGTAAGAGTCCCTTTGTCCCGCGTAACAGCCCTTATCTAGCACCCACTGCGCTCTCTCTCTCTCTCTCTCTTAGCAGTAGCAGCAACATCGCGCGAAGGTGTGGAACACAAGAAGTCGCGCGTAGTAGTAGTGTAGATGTTGTCTCCTCAGTCCTGCAAATTGTACGACTTCATCAGTAGCAGTAGATTTCTCACAGCCATTGACTCTCTCCCTCTTTCTTTCTCTTCTCTGTATTATCTCTCGAACTCCAAAGCAAAAGCTCTCACCCCACGGTACGCGCGAGATTTAGCCAGTAGGTGTATATATATAGTAGTTATGATAGCAATGCGAGAGCCTGTGATGCGATACAGCTGGGTGCGAGGTATATACTCTCCTCGGTATCCACCTCCTACTCTCCTCTCGCTGCTTTTTAGGTCGAAGAGAGCACGCGTTTCATTCGCTACCAGACGCTGGCTCTCACCGTATATACTATACACATACGCTCGGTAGAGAGACACACATACGTATATGAGAAAATTCCGAGCGTTTCACTAGCTCGGCTCTCTCTCTCTCTTGCTTTAGTCTGTTGCTCTCAGCATGAGTCGTATACGAGCGCAAAGCGCGCGCGCGCGCTTGTTCTTGTAGCTCCTGGCGATTTGGCCGCACGCGCGCGCGCACGGGGGCGAGACGCGAGACTATCCCGACCCCCTTGCGCGCGCGTTGGTGTATATATATATATATGCACGTTTATATATATATGTATATGCAGACACACACGTAGAGGGAAGACGCCGCAGCGTGAAATGTACACGTCTGAGCAAATTCCAGATTACTGTACGCCTCGGATAACATTTACATACGGCATACATTTGCCAGCATTCCGGTGGCACCGGATCCGCCGCCGCAGACCCCGGGCGATATCCGCTTAACCCTCTCTCTCTCGCCTCACGGTCGCATATAGTCGTTTCGCTCTTCTGCCACTGCTCTTACTACTCCTTCGCGCCGTCTCGGCTTGCGATCTTCGCTCTCCGTTTCAACGTGTGCATGCATGCATGTGTGTGTGTGTATATGTATACGAGTGGATAGTGTCTGCATCAGGACTGGCGTGCGGGGTCAAGATCGAGCGACGCGGAGAGATGCGACGATAGCCGTCGTGTCGTCGAATGCGCTGCATATATACGTAGTTGTTGTTGTTGTAGTAATAGTAGTGGCACGAGACCGCACGAGAGAACAGGGGCAATTCGTTCGAACGGCCAAATTGTTATTCACTCGAGCTTGCGAGATGCTTCCGGCTTTGTACGCCAGCGTTTCTGATTTACCGTTACTCACAGTGAGCGCGGGATTACAGGAAAAGTAAACAAACAAACAAATTTTCTTTCATCCCGAATTTTCCACTTCGCTTGGATCTGTGATTAAACGCGAGCCAATTTTGCCAAAGCTAGGTAAAGCATTCCCTACAACTAATCCAACAAATTCGTGTGTGAGTTTCCTTCGATTCAACATGAACAACGCAACGACGACGACGACGGTGGTGGTGGTAGAGGCACACGCAGAATAAATAGAAACGCGTGTCTTTTTAAAGCTTCGGTGCTGGGTATTCAAGGTGACAGCTGGCTGTCGCAAATGGGGTGCGAAATTCGCCCATGGTACTGTGCTGCAAGCTCGCGCACTGGTACGCTCGCGTATTTGCATTTGAAATTGGAATGAACCCTCGGATAAAAGACCACTCGTCGGCGAAAACGCATTCCGCGCACCGCGCTCTTTCTCTCTCTCTCTCCCTCTCTCCGACCCTGCGCTCACGCTAGCACGCCCCGTTTCTTTGTCTCTTCGTCGCCCTCGCCGACTCTCTCTCTTTCTCTCACTCGCTCGCTCTGACCTGAATTTAGATTTTATGTACATATTGAAGTGCACGCCGTGATGATTATTTGCATAACAACGAATTTCCGGTTGGATTAATGATCTTTTTGCGTTGGCGTTGCATGATGACTCTCTTTTTTCGTATGGCTTTTCGCATCTCTTCAATGACTGCGGGGTTGGGTTGGGTTGGTTGTAAAATGTTGGTCGGTGATTTTCAATAGAACGGCCGGACTTTTTGAAAATGGCATATAAAACAACCTTTTGTTTCCTGAATATGAGAATATTGTCCACATTCTTCGCGTAAAAATCTCGTAAAATGAAAGAGTAAATAAAAATACGTAAGGTACTACTCACGATGAAACTTGTAGTTTCTCTAGAATATTTAATGTTAAAAAAGATGTTATTCCTCTGAAAATGTCACATGCTCTTTGTAAACAGTCCAGTATATTTTCTATGTAAACTCGGAGAAATATTGGATAGTATTTCAGATTTATACTTTTTTAGGATTCAATGATATTACGATATTTGTTTGATAAATTTGAACTACAGAAACCAGTTTTTACAGAGTCTATTTCTCGTGAAATAATTTTAATAAATTACAATGTTATTAAGTATTTCCAGTGGTGCCACAAAGTTTTATTTATTTGATTTAGATAGTAGACATGCAATTTTATCTATCCTAGATAGAATCGTTAGTAGTGTAGTTAATGGTGTTGGAGATTTTGTCAAGGATAATGTGAGATAGAAGATGGTGTCAAGAAGGATACTGTTGAGATGTCACTGAGCTAACAAGATAAATGTCGCAAGTGGTTACATAGTGACCCTACGTCGACCTGTTCAGAAATGTACTTGTAGTGTAAGGATGGAAGTTTGCTGTTTACACAATTTATACGAGTTTAAAGCGAATTGCTAATGTTTATTCAATAATTACATTTGAATCTCGTATACAATGAAAACAGAATAAAACGTCCCCATAATCTATTTACAAACAAGCTTTTTACTATTTCAAAATAAGCACACATATACAACGAATTCTGTTTACTCCACTGCTTTGCATTTACCGTTCTCTATCCTCGGTAAAAGAGCTGGCCACGACATAGCTGGATTTCAAAATTCCAGCCAATTCGTTTTTTTCGTTCCCCGACTCTGGTATAACGGGCGTATTACGCGCATAAACGCGCCTGGCAATGTGGTGAAATAACAAGAATCGTAGACCCCCCGGCCAGAAAGGCAGTAGGATCATAAAAGTCGCGCAATTGCAAGTGAAAAAGTAGAGTCGCGGGCTGGAGAAAGAAAGAAAAAAAAACATACGCACACACACACATGCGCGTGCGAGATAGAGAACTAGCCAGCTAGCACTTGCCTAAGAGAGAGAGAGAGAGAGAGAGATAGAAAGAGAGCGCGAGGGGGACGAGGTATATAAAGACTTTTCGGCGGGATACACTTTAAAACTTCCAAATCCAGGCTCTAATGGCGCCAAGTTGAGTCGTTCGCCCTCCACCCAGCGAAGTCGAGTTCCTATCGCTAGCCAAGTTTCAGGTACGAGCGAGCGAGTGGGACGCACTGCTGCTGCTGCTGCTGCTGCTACTACTGCAACCATACCACCACTACGGCTAGAATCACGCGACGTTCGGATGAGAATCTCTTCGCTATTCCCTTTTCTTTTTCGCCTCGACGCTCGTGCGCCAACTACTCGACTCTCGCACTTTTTCCCACAGTCTCCCTTCCCTCTCTTCCTTTCCGTCTTCTTTCGCGAGCTGCGAGCATCTGCGCGGCACCTTCTTAGTGCAAGGAAGAACAGAGTCGCGCGCGGAATACGGCTTCCGATTTTCCGGCCGGGAGGAGCGCGGTTGCTGCGTCTCTCGCGTGCGTCTATCTATAACTTCGCTAGCGGACTCCATAATCCCGCGGAGAGCGAGAGGAAGAGAAAGAAAAAGCTGAGAAGCGCCGCGAGGTAGCTCGACGACGAAAAGAAATGAAGATGGAGCGAGGTGGAAGGATGGTAAGAGAGTAAAAGAGGGAGAGAAAAAAGATGGATCGGCTCCTCGGCTGGGCGCGCGATTTCGTCCCCTTAACGCGCTTCATCTCGCATGGATGGGAGATAAAGTTTTTTAATTAAATCCCAGCTTCCGATTTCAATTTATCTTTGCGCCTCGCGTCCCTTTCTTCTCTACCCGCTCCCTCCTCGCGTTTGGTTCCACCTTCGTCTCGTCTTCCGGTCGCCTCTTCTCTCTCTCGGCCAGGAGCACTTGCTGCCCGCTAAAGCCGATTCATTATCGTCCGCGCGCGCGCGCCTCCTCTTATTCTCGCGTACACGCGAGCGTGCGCTTCTTGATTTCCTCAGCGCTGTCTTTCGGTTATTCTTGAAATAGCGAGGGTAATTAATATCTCCAGCTGGCTGAAAGTTCGCGTATCCGCTAGTACGGGGCGACTTCATTTTCGCGTGAGAACGAACGACGACGACGGCGGTGGTGGCGGCTAACGAGCCCGGGGATTTAATTACTTCCATCGTCACCTTGAGCCGTCTCCCCACCGTCCGTGGGTGAGCCTCTCCGTATGAATTTTTCAATTTGCCCGCAGTGTCTGCGGTGCGCCGCGGCCCAGCCTCTGCTATACCGCGCTCTGACTGGCGGTGTTAGTGGTGGCTACTCGAGCGTTAGGTGCTCAATTTGCCCCGTCGTCGTCGCCACCGTCGCCACTGCTGTGCATACCCCTGTGCGGATAGACCTGGTAGGAGGGGAGCAAAAGCCCCCGGCCCATGAGCGCCTCGACGGGGATCGCGCAGCTGTCTATTAAAGTTACCGTTCCGGGAGCAGTGCTTTTTGCATAGAACCTTCCTCCCTCCCTCCGTTTTATATATTCGTCCTCCTCGCCCGAGCGATTGCTCTCAATTTTTTAGAGCTCATTTTACGCCGGATTGAATGTCGAGACGGCTATTTGTCTGCGTTTCGGCTCGCCCGTCCTCTTTTTCTCTTGAGAGAAAGAGAGCGTATACTTGGCAATCGGGATTATTACGGAGCAGTTAACTGTAAAATAGAGTGAGAACTTTTATAGGGTATAAGTGTAAATGAATTTCTCTTCGTTTGAGTATAATTTGATCAATTCGAAAGAAGTTTGCAACTCTTAGTTGAGTGTAGCAACGTGTCTGACCACACCGGATCGTTTCTACTGACTGATAAAAAAAAATTACTAAAAGTTAAATCTTTTAGCAGTAATAACTTTGAGTACTACAATAGACTGCAACATTCCCTTAATGAAATATCCTAAACTTTCTCATTATTATTTTATCATAATATTATAATTAAATTAATTTTAGGCGTACCAGATACAAACTTTTCCCTGTTACTAATAAAAGTTTCTAGCGTGGTAACAGGTCCCCGACAGATTTCGAAAATTCACCTTTTAAACAAAGAACCGAAAGATAACTCTACCTCACTCAATCTCTCTCTCTCTCTCTCGCTTTCTCTACAGCCGAAAACAAAAATCCACCACGCCCGTATATGACGTTCATGCACAGGCAGCGTGCACAGGCAGGCAGGCAGGCAGGCAAGCAGGGACAGAGTTGAGCGGCTGGCGTGGCAACGCGGGCTCTCGCAAAGTGTTTTAACGTAGCGACATTAGCAGTTGCGGCCAAAGGAAATATAATTATGCAGCGGGCGAAACTATTAGGGAGTGTCACGGGCGAGCAAGTTTCCGAGGCACAGCCTGCTGCCGCTGGAGAGAGAGAGAGAGTGCGACAGCACAAGAGAGAGGGGCAGAGATGTGGGCTACAGCAGGCTTGCCGAACTGCGCAGGGTAGAATACTCGCTTATACTATCTGGCTGAACCGCGCCGCCGCCGTCGGACGAATTATTACCGTTTCTCGGCCTTTCATGCTATCACGGAACCTTCATAATTCAGAAGCGTTTCTCCGGAAACCCCGTGCTCTCCTCCTCCCACCATCTCCTCCGTCGCCAGCGCATTCCTAATGTTTGCTAGTGAAATTAATCCTCTCTTTCTCTCATGGGTGCTGCTGCTGCCGCCTACCCCCACCGTTGCATTCTTCTTTCTCTCTCTCTCTTACCCGCCAGGCAGGAAAAAATTCCGAGGTATTTACATTTTTTACACGCGTACAAACACAGAAAGAGAAAAAGAAAAGGGGGGCGAGCTCCACTCTCTTGCTCGCGCGCTAATGAAAAGCTACGATAATGAGCCTTGTAAATAAAGCACATTACGCAAATAAGACGCGAGCACTGCTACTACTGCTGTTCCTGCTGCTGCTACTGTTCTCTTGTATACACGAGAGGACGTAAGGGGGTGGGAGCGAAAGTTAGGGGACGCGTCGGCTTCATTTGGCTTTGGCTCCAACTAATGGCATTTCGCTAGGACGATTCCACAGGTAGAGAGGGTCTCCATTTCCTCTCTCTCTCTCTCGCTTTTGTTCTATATGTGACCGGCTTATATATACGCAATAAATTCGAGACATTCGTTAACGCGTTTCGACCCGCATGGTCATTAGCCGAGTCGATCGTGCAAGCTGCACCTGAATCATCTTTTTCGTTCTCTCTCACTCTTGAATCGAGAGCGAATGCGTGCCGTCTACCGCATCGACTCGTCTCTGACGTGTGTTCTACCCTCTTTTATATCTATATATCTATATGTGGAACGAAAGAGAGGCTGTCGCGCGCCGGAAGTATCGACTGTATACCGAATTTCATAACTTTCAATGGTCGCTCGCACGCCGGTATATAAGCTCGAGCGAACGTCGTCCCCGGGACATTTCCCGTGAGTGCGCGTCACGCTCGTTTTCCAATTATAAACTTTCCACTGAAAATACACTTTCTCGCAATGCTTTCTCTCTCTCTGTCTCTTTCACTCTGTGGTATATTTGACGGTATATTTTTTACTTCCCGCGTTTGCATTCATTGTGGTTGTTATTGTGTACACTTGCACGCAGCATTTGACATCGGCGTGCGTTTGTCCTCGCATTTAGCCTTTGTCGCGGTGGCGCAAACGCATTCTTTATATATAATTTGAAATAATACATTTTAGCAGGACTCAAATGCGCAAATGTTGCAGTGTGGCATATGTACCTTGAGGACTATCTTATTTTGCATACGCATACGCACTGGCCAGTAGCGGTTGCAAAAGCTCCGGAATGTCAGTGAAAGAAAACTTTTTAAACAGCTTCGGGGGAACTGTAAGTGGCCGGAAAAAATAAAAATATGTCATACTTAAAAAAGTTACGTTTGCGATGGCCGTCGAGCCGCTCTCTTTCTATTTTTATTTTTCTTCCCCTTTCCTCTCAGGAGACGGGAATAACGAAGTTTCTTTTACTTAGTTACCGCAACAATAATTTTTCTCGTTAGACGCGAAGCTCATCAGAACCAAATGTAACAATAAGGGACGAGTTTAATGCGCTTGAAAAGTACCTTGATAAAGAGTAACATACATTTACGTAATTTAACTATATATAAGTTTAAAATGCATTTCTCTAAAGCATGTATTCACCCGAATTAAAGGAAATTTTAATGCATTTGAATATACTCCATTTAATTAAATCTGGCATCTCGAACCATTGTAAATATGAAAATCATAATAACGCAGATTTGTACGAAACTAAATTCTGGCAAGCTCAAATCCAATCATTCGTATTCTTGGAATTCTGCCCTCTACAGACCACATATGAATATATACAGACGCTCGCGATGCCCTACTGCTGGTTTCCAGAAATTTTATGCGAACTTTAATAACGTGGTTAGGTGTACTAAGCAAACACATTATATCCACGTGAAATTCAATGAGAGCTCGTTAATGCGGCTTACAAGCTTTATTTATTATCTTCCCTTTCAACTGCTCGTATAGAATACATATATGAAAATTATTACACGCAAAGATTCAATAAAAGCCATCCGTACGTAAACACAAACACAAACACAAACACACACACACACACGCGCAAGCAGATACATATATAGGAAATGTACATAGGAAGAATTTTTCTCCAACCCGTAAAATCCTTTCGCTGTACCTGCGGCGTAAAGCTGAAAATAAATATTTCCCAATGACAGTGTCACGAGAGAGAGGGAAGGAGAGAAAGAGAGAGAGAGAGCGAGTGTAATAAAAGAGCACAGCAACGTACAGTCACATTTCCGTTTTAATCTTTCGCTGAAAGCTGCTTTATAACGAATCGCTTGGTCGTCGTCGTCGTCGTCGCCATCGTCGTAGCTCACCGAACGGAATCGTAAATATAAGGATCCCTTCGGGCCCTTGCTATACTATTGCAGCTGCGCGACACCTTAGGTTGATTAAGCGTCACGGGTAGTTCTGTCTCTCTCTTTCTCTCACGACGCCTGGCCGACCGGTTGAATGCCTCGCATCTGTCACTGGGGCTTTATTTCCCCTTCCCCCCCACTAAAGTCCCTGGAAAAACAGAAAGCCGGCAGCGAAACCGCAAAGTGAGAGGGAGAGAGAGAGAGAGAGAGAGAGAGAGCGAGTTTCCGTGTTTCTCGAGGACGATTCCTGGTCATTTTCCCAAGCGCACAGTCGCGTACGACCTGCCTCAACCCCCTCCTTTTATGTCGGACCTGATCCCGGGGCAAAGCGGAGACACACACGAGTACATTTTCACTCGACCCTCACGGATTTACTCTCCTGTCCTTTTGGTATGTCTATGTGTATGTCTGTGAGAGTGTATATGCATGTACACCCGACACTCGGGTATAAGGGCGACAAAAGATAAATACGAGCAAAAATACGCAAGCACGTTGAGCGTTTGTTTTCTCTCTCTCTCTTTCTCTTTCCTTCTCTCTCTCTCTCTCTCTCTCTTCCCCTCATCACGGCGTTTTTTCACTGCCGAAAGGTTAAGTGAGTTTTACGAGTATAATAAGAAAGCCGAAAGGCCGACGGCCTGCGCGCGCTCTTTCTAATTATCCCGAGTGCCGTGTGCCTCGCGTATACACAACCTCTCAACCCAGAGCTAGCTCTATACCAACTAAAGCACAACGCGAATACGCTGCTTTTATTATTAGTTCCCGTTAAATGGATTAAAACTAGCTTTTTGTCCGCCACACTCGTTCCACTATACGCATACACACACACACACACACACAGGCGCGCGCGCGCACGGGCTCGCGTTTGTTTATATTATGCGAGTTTCGCCGCTTGAGCGTGTAATCTGGAAATCCGAAATTCTCGGCATAGTATCCGCACAGACATATACACACCATACACATAAAGCCATGCACACGTGTATATGTGTGTATGTATACTGTTTCTGCACTTTAACGAGGGTCGAATTAGTTTACTCGCACGAGCGATAACAGTGGAGCCGAAACGCATCCTCGGGCGGATTAAATCGTCTCTCTCTCTCTCTCTCTCCCTCCACTGCCCAAAGTTTCTCACGGCGCGCGCAATTCCCCGGCGTCTTCATCTTCCGGATTGCGCAGACGAGAGAGAGAGAGGGAGAAATACCTGTGTGCATATAGCGACGCAGCGTGTCTCTTGCCCGCGCCTATGTGAATCAATAAGCAAAAGTCATGGAGCGGTAGTATAGAGTGCGTTAATCACGCGGAGCTTAGTTTTGCATTCCGTTGTGAAGTTTAGTTTGTCAGACGAAAAAGGACGCGAAACATGCTAGGAATCTTCACTACTCATAACGCAGCTGTCGTAACATTGATAAAAGTGCTAAAACAACATGGTATTATTCTGCGAGTGACGTACAATACGTATTTTGAAATAAAATTGAAAATGCTCTAATATATATCTTTTTGAAAGTACTGTTTTTCTTCTCACGAATGTAACTCTTTTACCTCGGTCTGACCATACAGGATACGCATCTACTTACTTCGAACAACCCTGATATTTTCCCTCCTCAGTTCGATTCGAAAAGCCAGTTACCGTTCGACCACATTCCCAACCCGCACCTAATGGACCCTCCGTACTTTCAGCGTAGATTTTTCTCACAACTCGGCAAGTTTCTTACACTCGCGAGCACAGGGTAGGAGGGCATGGCGGTAATCACCTCGGTGTGTGCAAGCCAAACTCTCTCTCTCTCTCTCAACTCTCACGAGAGTCGAACCCCCGGCTCTGCGCTCCTATATATACTACACACCGAGTCACCGTCTTCTCCAGCTCTAATTTTTCGCCAAACTAACTTTCCATTCTACAGCTCGAAAGCCGAAGCCACGTATATATATATACACATGCCAACGGGCGGGTGTGAGAGAGAAAGAGCGAATCCTTGCGCGCTCTTTATCGCGGATTACGCGGCGGGCGAAGCTACTTTCCTCTATCTCTCGCCTGCTGCTGCTGCTGCTGCTGGCTTGTCCCAAAGTCGAGCTACGCGCCTTATCGCCTCGCTGTCTCCGCCGCGGCAAAAAGTCATCTTTTCGCCGCCGGGATGGAGGGGAGGAGGAAAGGAGTATCGCGCGAGCTGCAAATGAAATTTCAAGATTCGCAAATTTATTCCGCCCTCCGCTTTTCGCGTTAAAGGTAGAGAGAGAGAGGGAGAGAGAGTGTGTCGAGGTAAGGATATAACAACTTTCCTCTCCTGCGCAATTTTTTCGTACTTTACTTATCCCGCGCGCGTACCTTTCGAAAAGTAATCCAAGATAAGGAAAACTCTGCGGCGTGCACGCCTACGTCTCTCTCTCTCTTTCTCCCTCCTCTTCTCCCTTTCGTATTCTCTATAACTCTGGCTGCTCTTGCATGTATAAAATATACAGTTACACTGCGCGCGAAATTTTTAAAACCGCGGCTCCTGCTGCTTTTGTCGCGTATAGAGAAAGAGAAAGAGAGATTTCCACGGTGGTTATTTAATTAACAAACTATTCACCGCGCTGGTTTCCATTCTCTTTTCTTCTCTCTTTCTCTCTGTTCGCGCGAAAAATGGCCTTTTGCCCGGTTCACGTCAAAGGACACGTGATCCAGGAAATGGAGCCGCGGCGCTGTGGAATTAATCAAACTTTGTATAAATATATAGTAACGGAATACCGCGGAGAGCGCTCGTTAAATCAACTCGCGCGCGAGTTCGGCTCTCTCTCTCGCGCGTACGCTTGCAAGTTATACTTAAGGAACACAGATGTTACCATTAAGCCGGTGAGAATTATTAACAGTTCGAAGTCAATCACGAGTGGCCTGAATAGCGCTCGCGTGGGATAGAGGAAGAGAGGGGGTGGGGAGGGAGAGTGAGTTTGCGCATGGTGATGGAACGGCCAGGTTTGCTTAACCCAGATAACGCCAACGCCTTCAAGACATATCAGCGCGCGCGCTACCGAGTGCCTGCTATACTGATGGTAGAGCAGCGTATAAGTTGTTTCGAAAATATTGTATCAATGTCAATGTCCACGATCTACGTATATACGGTGAACGGGGAATTCCGTGAAAATCGATATCTCATTATAGCCGAGTATTAACAGTCGTTCGTTAATAATTTAACTTTAAAAGTTCGGGTGGGATTGTTATGTTAGACATGAGCGCTGATTGGCACGGCTTTGTGTAATCTAATGAGCCCTATGATTGGCCACGGATTAGTGGGATGCATCTATAGATAATTTGCATGCAGCGGGCGATCTAATCAGAACTAGTTACCCACATTAGCCAAAGACAAAAGCATAATATTTTACAATTAATCAATCAACAACGTAACTATAATGTACACACAGATACACACTGGTAATCGTATATCATTACCGTTATAAAAATTAGTTCAAAATGTGGAAAATATGCTGCAAACATACACACACACACATGTGTTGGTCGTGCAGGTATAATACTCGAAGCAAGAAACTGGCTCTAACGATTCCAGGGCGATAAAGCAAAATTTATGTCCCGCAATTTTTTACCGTAAACGCACACAACACTCACCTGCGTACCTACGCTCTGCCTTGTCAGACTAAGGATAGATTTATGAAAAGCCGTTCTCACCGCTGCACCTCTTTGCTCGCCTCTCTCTCTCTCTACCCTCGTCTTTATAGCCAAGAGAGCTCGGTAGCCAGCTAGAGCAGTGTCACCGTGTCCGGCGCAATTAATTATAATTAACGAGAAGACGATAAGAGCGGGCGACGCGCCGAGTAGGAGGAGAGAGAGAGAGACAAGTCACGGGGGAGGGTTGCATTATCGCGCGAGGCGTCTGAGCATCTGCAATCCAGCTACGACGGAGGTAGCAACGCGTAGGTAGGTAGGTAGGTAGGTTGACTGCGTCGCAAGCGCGCGTGTACGTGACGTTTATGGGGTTGCGCGGACGCGCGGGTATAGCGCTCTCCTCACTCGCTCGCGCGCGGGGGATCGGGGTGCAGGTGGCATTACAATAACGAGGAGGTGGGTTGAGGGGGGAGGTGCGCACATCGCTCCTACATCCTCTCCTCCCCTCCTCCCCCCTAGCAGTCGTAGCTGCAGGCGCAGCTTCCGGTCTTAGCGGTGAGCGGATAACAAGCCCCCGCGTGATTCCGGCGGTAAATTCTCTCCGTATCAGCGAGAGGCAGAGAGCGAGCGAGAATCCAAGGGGATCCCCCGACCGATGGATGGACGAAGAGAGAGAGAGAGAGAGAACGCGTAGAGAGTGAGATCGGAGGAAAATTGCTCTTCGCACATACGGTTCTGCTAGCGGCGTTGAGACCGGCTGGTCCGCCTTCATCCATCTTGGTTTTGCCCCGCGAGATGCCTTTATCTCTAGCTTGTCCCACTCTTCCTCCCTCTGTTTGAATCTCGGCTGCCGAGATGTATAGCAAAGGATTGCTATTCATTCGACTTGACCCTTTTTTCCCCATTATATCATGTACCGGAATATCGTTCGCTAAAAATCCGTGATTTATCTCTATAGCCCCGCGTGCGAGTGGAATATTGTTTTTCCTTCGCGTGCTGCTGCTGCTGCTGCTGTTGCTACTCCGAAGACGAGGAGAGCGGAACGCAAGTCAGATAAGAGAGGCGGACTTTATTTACTGATTTATACGTCTATTTTATCTCATATTTACGTAAACAAGCTTTCGAACGTTTGCTCGTACCCGCGTTAAAAATATTTCATTCTCTCTTATATATGGAAGGCGACGAGTGTGTTGTTCGAAAATAGAGAAAAAACATTCTACACACATATACTCGTTCTTTCTCTCTCGTGCTACTATTTCATCGCTTTATTCGGATCGGCTAAATATCTGCAAATACGGTTTAAAAATATATGTTCTGTCATGCCGATGCGTGCTCTTATATATATATATATATAGAATTTAATAACGAATATACGCGCGTTCGCGTGCTTTCAATATCGTTCGCACAGCCAGCCAACACACACCACCCGAGTCAGACGCGAGGATTTTCAATATAAAAGAAAATGAATTTCTTCGGCTATTCGCCGGTACGATCACAATCGACGAGCGCGTACATCGTTAAAGCTTCAGTCTGGTCGCTCGCGCATTCGCGTACAGATAAAATTCTTTATTCCGAATGCGTTAATTACGTCGTTCCACCGTGGCAATAAGAGCCGTAAAAAGAGGTCTCGCGCACAAAGAGAACGGGGGGCAGAGAACTCGCACCCCCCCCTTCGAGCCGAGTAATGGCAGTCAGCAGCAGAGTTGGGGATGGAAAAGAGAGAGAGGAATGAAAATCTCCAGTGCATTACCTTAAAGTGTAATTGAAAATCCACTAAAATCCTGTGGCCATTATAATAAAAATACGATTGCGCGAATTGGCTCTGCTGCTACTGCTGCTACTAGCTAGGCTAGGAAGTGCGAGCGCATCGACGCGAGCAATGAGAAAGCGAGAGTAGAGGTAGGAAGGGATGGATGCGCACGTGAAGGGGCAATAAAAAAGTGGGTATTCATCGCGTCGCGCAAGCGCGTCAGAGCCTCCTATACGTATATATATATATACCCTTGCACCAACGCCGCGACTACCACTCTATATCCGTATATATACATACGTACGTACGTATAGACAGGCGGGCGTAGGCGGGAAGGCTCGAATATCGCTGACATTATATCTCACTCTCCCTCACTCGTCGCGTCGCGTGCTGCACACGCGCAGCAGCAGCAGCACTGCCTCACGCTTAAGTGGGTCGAATAAAAAAAATGTCACGTTCCGCGACGAGACGCGGCCGCGCACGCGTTCGCTGCGGGAATAAAGAGCGCTATATGCGCGTATATATAAAGCTGCATATACAGCAGCAGCAGCCCGGCCGCTCGAATACGTATATATGTATACCGAGAGAGTGAGGGTACGAGCGATGTGCCAGTGGAGAAATACAAAGAGCAAACGAGAGGTGGGAGGAACGGTGAGATACGGAGGTGGAGAAATAAATAGAGATGCAGGCGGTTGTGCAGAGAAGAGTGAAGGAATGAGAGAGAGAGAGAAAGAGATGCAGGAGCGCGACGTTTCGCGCGGTCGGTGGTGGCAACTCCCACGCGGCAAGCGCGAATCTCACCGTGTGGCAAGTCTGTGTGTACCGTCGACGACGCCGTCGGGGTTTGCCATCGCTGACGACGACGACGACGACGACGATGAGGCAGCTGACGACGATATGCAGCTTCTCTCTCTCGCGTGCGGAATTGCAGTGCTCTACATCCCCCTGAACAAGACCTCTACTCGATGTCACTGGAGGCTTGTACCACCTCGTGTACTTCTTCGCTCTCTCTCTCTTTCTCTGTGTTTGTATATTCACTGAGCGCAAAGCTACCCTTTCCACTCTCAGCAAGTATGCCGAGGTAACAGCAGCAACAGCAGTAGCGGAAACTACGGGCCCGGGACATTTGTTTAATTAATACCGCACGCCTGCGCAACGTGTACTCCTGGTCGCCTCTCTCGCGGCGAAATTAAACTGCCTTTAAAAATGTCTCTTAGTTTTGCCCTCTGTCTTTCTCTCTCTCTCTCTCTCTCTCTCTTTCCCGTGGTCCTCGTTTACGGGGGGAGAGGCTGCAAGCGGCGCGCGTTGTACTGCCAGTAACTCGCCTTTATTATTTAAGGTGATTTCCGTATTCGGCGAGCTTCGTTCTCGCGCTCTGCTACGGCTTTTTCTCACCGCTCTCCGCGCTGTGTAGCGCCAAAGTGCTTGTTGAGAGCGGTAGGAGTGTCTTGCGCTCGCTCGCCCGAGAATCGGAATAATTTAGACCGAGAGGGAGAGAAAGAGAGAAAGAGAGAGAGAGAGGCGGTAGAAGAGTAGAGAGTGGGCAAACGAGGGGATTAATTTCCGCGCGGGCGCGAGATATCGTTCTTTCTCTTTCTTTCGTTCTCTGTCGGGGTGAAAAACACGAGCAAGCGACGCTTTTATCTTCGTTTCGCGGAAATAGAGAGTAATTTGAATTTTTTATACATCCGAGCGTGGGAGAGACAGAGTTGCACTATACTATATCTATATATATACCTAAGCGCGTACGGGTAGACTGTGCTGTACGCGCCTTGAATTTCAAGTGCAGTCTGCGTGAGCGCGTGGCCGCTTTCGAATATTGATTATACGCGCGTTTATGGGTATTTAGCCTGCCGCGTGTGCCGTCGCTGCCGCCGTCGCGCGTAATCAAGCGCATTCACGCGGAGTGCGAAAAGAGACGAAGGCGCGTGGGATGAAGCAATAAAGTACGAGCTACCGTTGGAGAGAAGTGCATCTATATATATATATATATATATAGAGCGTGAGAGGGGAATCGAGATTGACTGCATTTAGAGATCATTAGCATGAGGATTTCGCGTAGTGTGCGTGCTCGGGTACGCAAGAGCTTGCTGTAAGTAGATGAACGAGTTGATTAGATTTATCGGCTGGCTACGGATCGCTGTAGACGTGGGTTCCCTTTCATTTTACGTCGGTCGACTGTGCTCCGTCTTCATCTGCGGTTCTCTACGCGTCTTCCGCGCGACGCTGGATGTATATACATATAGTTTCTATCGCGGAGAATCGACGACGACGCTTTATATATATATAGACAGCTGCTACAGAATGCGTCTTCTCTCCCTCCCTCAAAAAGACTGGGTAATCAGAGTAAGTCAGCACAATCCCGAAAAGCCCCAAGCTCTCTTCGCTCGTGGGGCTCTCTCTTACTCTATCCTTTTCTCGTTCCCCCCATCTATGTGCTCTCGTTCTGATTGATTGATTCGTCCTTATCGTATTTGACGCGCCCATCGATCCAAAATATTTACATGAGCCCCTGTTATCTTCGCAGCTTCGAGGATATATCCTCGTTAATTTTTCGGCTCGTGGCACGCTGCTTCACTTTATAGCACACACGTATAGATAAACGAATCGTCACGGAAAATCTATTCCGATTAGGTTTTTGCGTGTCTCTCTTTTTATTCCTCTTTTTTATCGCATTAATCGAATCGCTGACTATTGTTCAAGCTACTGCGCAGCGAATGGGGGTACGCGACTATTTTCATTAAAATCTCGATAGTTTGTCATGCGAGAATTTTCTAAAAAAAAAAATCATCGGCCTATAGCGCGCACTTCTAAGCTATTAGTTTTCGAATTGCCTTCATTTATCAAGCTACCATAACAATACAGCCGGCACGAGCAGTCCCATTTTTTCTCTTCACTCTCTTTCTCCCTAAACCCATCGTGAATAACAAAATACGAGGAAAAAAATGACCTCGAAGGTTATTAATTTCTTCTTTTGTCCGTGTTCGCGGCCTGCGAGCTCTAACGAATTGACGACACGCGGGAGAATCGGTTCTGGATCGGCTTTACTCTGTCTCCCTTCCTCTCCTCACTGTGGTAGTATAGTGGTGTTGAAATCGTCCAACGCTCTATCCTGCCTCTCTCTCTCGCTCTGGCTGCCTGGCAGGCGGTGAAATTTTTTTTTTCAATTTTAACATTTACGCCGACTCGTGCGCTCGCGCAATTTTTAAAGGCTTTGGACCGGAAAGCTTTACTGCCTCGTAAAGCAAGTCCCGCGTCCGGCTATCACGCTGTGCGCTCACTAGCTCGCTTGCGCGTGCGCTCACTCCCTCTCTCTCTCTCTCTCTCTTTCTACCTCCCGTTCATTGCACACCGCCAGTAATATATTATAAAACGCGGGTTTATTGTTTATTGTGCGTCCGCGCGTGCGCGCCTGTCGACGTCGCCACTACCACAGGCAGAGGAGGAAAAAAAAGCGCGCGCCAGCTAGAGAAAGAACTTAAACGTGTATACGTGTGCGTACGTGCGGGTGGATGTGTATATATATATACATGCGCACGGTATATGACGGAAGTTAGAGCAGTGTCGGTAGAGCGAAAAAGAGAAAAAAAAAGCCGCAGCAAGAGACAGAATTACCAAGAACTCTTCGCGTGCACTGAATTTTTCAATAAAATAAGACAGTAAAACGCTCGAGTTTTTGCGGCGTCTAAAAAAGCCTGAAAGCATTGCTTGATCGTAGACGGGCGTTAGCGCATTGCATATAAAGCTCGTCGCGAGTTGCTCTCTCGCTTTCTTTTTTCGCTTGTATTAAATTCATACGAGCGCGAGTAATCGCGCGATATATATATATATATATATATATATATATATAAATACGAGGACTCCACCTCCCCCTCCTCGTTCTATTTGTATTTCCCCGCTAGTGGGCAAATTTAAATTTTCAACGGTCAGGTTTTATCGAAAATATTTTGTGATGCAAATTCTCGAGTACAGGGGAGAGGGCAATGCGCGCGTTCTCTTCGAATCAAAACGCATGAATTATTTACAATCGCGCTTATCGAGCTCGAATCTACATTAATATAATAATATCGCTCGACTGCGGGGAGACAGAGAGAGAGAGAGAGAGAGAGAGAGGAGGAACATTACTGTGAAATGTGTCGATAATATACAAATCACATTCGAAAATGAGATCATTATCATTTTTACGGATGCTTTCGCTGTGCAGTTGGGCATAGGCACTTCTGCGTTGTAACAATACTAAAAATATTTACAGCTTCGAGTGGAGGGTAATAAATTTCGAGCAATACATTTTGCGTTCTTTAACATCGGTAAAAATGAACGTTTTTTTTATATTATTACCTCAGCGGTTGTATCATCGTCGACGTAAAATACACACTGTTATATATATATACATCATATTAGCAAGTGATCCTATACGAAACTTAATACAGCGTGCGTAACATGCACGCGTCGCATTACATCCCGGATTATACGCTTACGATATATATCTCTCGATTTCTCGCGTTCACCAAAGCACCTCGCCCCTTCGTTTTTTCAGCCGCACGCACAGTAACTGAATAAATACAAATATCTATATCCCTTCTTCGCAGGAACCCACAGCAGCAGCACGAGAGGGGGGGTGAATAACGGTAGCTTAAGCGCGTATAGTTTCGCGAAAAAGAGGAACTTTCCGACATCGCTGCTGCCAGTCTCCTACACGAGATATATTTCTTCGAAAGCCCATAATTCAATCCGGCCGCTACCGCCGCCGCGGCGTCTTTTCTTTTTCTTTTTTTTGCACGCTCGCGAATTCTCGATCCTCGCAGCGAGGCGAGGTTCTAGCGACATTTACGCTGCTGGCATGAGGAGGGAGCTCCTCCACCACTGGCCCCATTTCATCGCGTGCGAGAAACCTCTCTCTCTCTTTCTATGTGCCTATATAGCGTTGCTGTTGCTGTCGTTCGTCCTCCCCCACCCAGCTTTATTGCGTATTACCCTTTTATCGCTGACAATTTCTTTTTAGTAGCTTATTATGTTTCTTATCATTTTTATATGCAATCGTAAATACCTCAACGGCGTTACGAATTGTCGATACATGGATTTTCGGTGTGACCAAGTATTCATTGATTATTATTATTTATTTTTTTGTTTTCGTTGTGTTGTTGAAAAAATGAAGAAGTGGAAAGAGTGATATTCGCGAGCTAACAATCATATTCGAGAGGATTTCGACACGCGTGCTTTTATGGTGTGTCGGATCGACGGCGGCGGCGGCGGTGGCGGCTGCTGCTGCTGCAGTGTGTTTTCGAGAGATAAGACCAAACGTGTTTTTTTTTTTCGAGAGGTGCACATAAAATACTGACACTTTTATATTTTGTTTGCGTTGTTTATTGATCCATATAAATTTAGAAATCCTGTATCTAAACAATATTTTTGATACTCGACTTTTGGAGCGAGGATTTATGGCTGTTCTATACGTCGAATGGAAATTCTAAAATGATACTCGAATGTTGTAAAAAATCATAAAAATCAAATTAAACAATAGTCTCTTACCCCCCCTTGTAGCTTGTAAAATAAAAGTATCAGAACTTGTTGGTTTGTAGAACACAAAAAAATATATACCACTTGTAGCCGCCACTGTCTGATTTTGTTCAAGAATAAAATCGCTTTAATCCGCGCGTATTTAAACTTTTACAGACGCGCATAAAATATTTATGGCAAATTTCTTTTTTCGTTCTCATTCCCAACAATAAATTTCTTTATATTGTTATGCATGCGCACGACACTAAAACTTTCATTAGCTTGGCTCGCGAAACGACGGCCTACTGCAATTTTGAATAAAATAAACTTCGGTTGCTGCAAGGCACCACCAGCACAGCCTCCGCAGTATACCGCCAACGTGTTAATTAAAAACAACTCTTCTCACGCGTGTTATTCGCCCTAGCGCAGCAGCGCGAGTACATTAATGAATGGCATAGTGGAATTATTTGCGGATTATAATGGCCAAGCCAGGCGCGTGTGTAATAGTTTGTGCGCGTGCTTCGTTGGAAGAGAGAGAGAGAGAGAGAGAGAGAGAGAGAGAGAGAGAGCATATAGCGAGGGAAAGAGGAAGTCTTGCAAGGCCACTGGAATTTACGGGGATTTTCAAACAAGTTTAGTCGCGGACGACGGTGGCTGTGCTGCAATCACGACCGCGCGCACGCTTGCAACAGCAATACACCGTATACCTACTCTCTCTCTCTCTCGCGTGTGTATAGCAACTGGGCACGTTTCTCGCGTATAACGCTCGAGCGACCAATTACAGTTTTAAGCGAGCTTTCGGCCAGAAGATTGCCCCCGGTTTAACGGCAACAATCGCTCTATTCCGCACGATTTTGTCCTTCGCACGCGAGTGGATGGGGAGGGCAAGGGAATTGTCGAGACGCCTTCTATACCTACTCCCCGCGCACGAATTGCGATGTAAGTTACAGGGCAGCTCTCGTGGCGGAAGCTGCTAACCGCATTTCGGCTCGAAACGTCACAAAGCTTCCCCTCTCTCTCTCTTTCTCTTTCTCTTTCGCTGCTGCTGTTGCTACTGCCCTGTGAGATTGGCGCGCATAATTGCAGCTACTGCGCGATAGAAGTAACTTCTCTACTACGTCTGACATTTTACGAAACTATTATTCCGAATTTCGCGTCTAATGAGCTTTCCTCGCAACGGCCAGAATTTCGAACGTTCGGCCAATTTCGTCGTCCTGGTCTCTCTCTCTCTCTCTCTTTGGCCATTGTGTCGAGGCCAAGATTACTCAATGATGGAGATTTTCAATTTTCCCGCACGCTGCAGCGCTCATAGCGATGTAGAGCTGCTTGTGCCAACTACAACATTGCAGTAACAAACACAGGCTTCATTTTAATATTAATTCGATTTTAATAGCGAGAGCCCGATATAAAAAGCTGAAAAAAAACGAATATACTGTTCGTAAGTAACTTCACACAGCACTTTGGTTAATCGGGTTGACGAAACTGCTGTCGAGTCCTTTACGTGTACCTCTGAAGGATGAGGGTTGGCTGGATTTGATTTAAGAAAAATGGGACTGTTAAGAGCACAGGTCGTTGATCGTGCCTGGGCGAAAATCCGTTACCTCGCTTGTTCTCCCTTCAGAAGGACTTGCAAGATTACACGTACAGGGTAAGGGCCAAGAGAGCTAGACTCGAACCTATGGGGGAGATCGAGTTAAGGGCCGGCGTTAAATTTGTGAGGCAGAAGGACTCGGCCCCGAGATTCCTCCACTTCCACGGGCCTGCTGGTAATTCCCGTGTCGAAGACTTTGCAGACGTGAGCACGCGCAAAGAAGCTTGCGGGCCTCGTCGTCGTCGTCGTCCTGCACAGCACAGCTGTAAAATTCACCGGTTATCTCGTGTTCGTGCGCCCTAGCTATGTGCACTCTTTCTCCGTAGGGATTCGTCGAACGGCTCTTTCGTAAATCAGGAATACCTACGGGGAGGTGTAAGGGTTGTAGTATATATGGAGTGAAAGGACGAAAAAAAATAGCGAGCGATCACGCCCAAAGCGTTAACTTTTATAACGCGCAGCGTTCGACTTTTCTCCTTTGTGCGCACTAACTTCCTGCGTTTCTTACGATGGGCTGTTGTGTGTGTGTATATACGCGAGCGCATCGATTTTCCACGTCGCTGGTGCACGAGAGAGGAAGAGAAAACGCGGACAAAGTTCGAACGTGTGTGCAGGCCGCCGCCTGTGTTTTTGAATTTCCAAACTTTTAATTGTTGACCCGAACTTGTTGGTGTGCATGTGCAAATAGTAGTATTATTGAAAGAGAGAGAGAGAGCTCCATAATTCTTTCACGCGGCTGGTGTGCGATGCGTGCGAGTTCCGCCGAGTGTATTGCTTGCCCCCTCGCGTGTGAAAGTTTTGAAAATTTTTATTTCACGCAGCAGCTCTCGTATAAAGTGCGTGTAATTAGAATATAAAATGAGATGCAAAATATGGTTCAAAGTCATTTAGAAAGTTCCCTACTGGCATTCTCGATATAGATGTATATATTCGGCGCTTTATTATTCATATTCACGCTTTGCTGAAAGTTAAAGCATTGTAGTACGTGTGTATAACGAAGTTTTTCCAACAGTTCGAAACATTTAATAAAATAAAAAATCAGTTGATCCTTATAATGAAGTTACTCTAACGAGTCGCCACGCGCCAGCAAAGGAAAATTGAAAATCCTAGCGTGCATGTATATAGAATAACGTGTAGTATAGTGGACGCGAGGGCATTGAGCGCAGGTGACTCGTGAAGTAGAGTAGAGCATAAGGGCTCGAGTCGAGTGCGCGCCCGTTACACGAGCCGCAACGCGTGTAATTGAGATAATTGACGAGCGCGTCATTCGAATCGTCACTCGCGTGTGTACGCGCATGTCTCTGTCCTCTCTCTCTCTCTCTCTCTCGTACCTCTCACATCCGGAGGGGGTGTGTTCGAATACATACATATGTACACGCGCGTGTGCCACATGTGTATGCGTCTCTGAGAGGGCCATCATCGATTCCCCTAAAATGGCACGCGGGTACGCGAGGGGGACAGCATGAGAGAGAGAGAGACATGGACAGACTCGCGTGCCGCAAATAAACCTAATCGGGCTCTCGCGCGCACCAGAGTTCGAGGATTCGGGATTATCGGGGCACTTTCCGCATGTGGTAGGAGCGCCTATCACGCGCCACTCTCACGTATATAACTGGGCCGCCTTCGACCCTCGTCTACCCTACACCAGCCCGCGGATATATATTCTATTCTGCTAATTTCAATTGCATTGTAATGTATCTCGACCGATGAATATTTCCGTCAGGCAAACGGGAACGCGTGCGTGGGATTATATTGATTAGCCGGAGCAGTCGATCCCTCTCGTTGCCCGTCGCTTGTACGCGATATCCCGTCGAGTTATCATAATTGCAATTAGTAGGGACGCGTGCAGTAGCAGCTACACGTTTAAAAATAGATTTCGCCCAATCAGAGCTGGTAATTAACCTGTCGATAAATAAGTGCTGGAAGCAGCGCGGGGGCTTGGAAACGTTGTAAATTACATCGCGATGGAGCAAGTAATTGGATGTCATCGGTTGCGCTATGGCCGCCTCGTAAGCAACTTGCTCAAAATAGATATACCGTATTATTTATCGTTTGCTCGTTGCGAGAGCTGCAAGCCGAGAGCGCGTTCACGGTTTCCACTTCATTAAAATAATTACGCCGATTGCAGAGATTTAAATATATACACGCTAATGTATTTTAGAGAGCTCGAGTAGTCGTGACTCTGAGAGATGTAAGTATAAGAAACGGCTGAATAAATTATATCGGACGGATAAAAAGGACTCTTGAACTTATAAGCGAGATGCTGCGCCTTTCAAATAGCGTAAATAAAGCTTTCTCTCTCTTTTTCCATCTCTCTTCAATAAATCCGTGTCCTTCGCTCGCCGGGGGGATTGTATATTTACAACGGAGGATATATAATATGTCCTCTAGCGCGCTTCCTCGTCGATCTTTAAGGATTTTCATTATAGCATCGCTCTCTACCCCTTCTCTTCTCCTTCCTTCCGCCTCCCTTTCACCTCCCGCCTCTCCGAGCCCGGAAGCTTTACGAACATTCCGACTGCTCGTTTCGTAGAACAATGTCTTCGTCTCTCGACGGGATCTTTACGCTTTGCCGCGGTAATGAGGCCGGCGAGACTCTGCGCGCGTTGGGGGCAAACTGAGCGAGATAGAGAGACAGAGCGAGCGAACGCAGAGGCGTCGGGATTTAATTTTCCCCTCCCCTCGCCCCCTCAAGTCCTCCTTACTCGCTCTTTCAATCGGTTACTACTGGTGCGTTAAAACTCGGCTTCCCTCTCTTTCTCTCTTTGCTCGCCTCCTTACTGGACGACTTCGTTTCGTTTACTCGTCGCAGTAGCAGCAGCAGCAGAAGCTACGGAAAAGTCCAGCTTTTCCCACGGTACTCAGGACAGTGCGAATCGTCTTTCCGTCGCGTCAGTCTCTAATAAATTGGAACGCCCGTCGTCGTCGTCGTCGTCGTCGTCGTCGTCGGGTTGAAACTGCCTCGCACTTTTCCGCGCCGCTGCCTCGGGCGATTTCGCGGGGCGAATTTTTCTCTCTTTCTCTTTCCTCACCCTCTATTGTTACGGCGAATCCGGCGTATTCTCCTTTTTTTTCTCTCTCTTGCTCTCCCGTACCCTCCTTTATTTTGCATCTTTCGTTGCTGCTATTGCCTCATCCCATTTTCTCTTTCTCTCGCACGCCCCTCTTCGGTTGAAGACGAGAGAATTGGATTTCGCGATAAACGTCAAGACGAAATTGCGCGATTCGCGTAAGTTTAGATTCCCATGACTGAAAAAAAATCTGTATCGACGTATTTCTGTGCGGGCTTATACTAGTAATTGGCAATTTATACTACTGCGGGAAAAAGGGAATACTTGATTGAATGAGAACATTCATAGCTGATTATTGAAGCGGTTTTATTCATGCATACAAATAAAGAAGATAAGTTATTGAGCATCGAATAAAGAAGACTTCTATACGATCGCGTATATACGAGAAAAACGTTAAAAACGAAAAATGCTTAATAAATTTTTGGCGAGAAATTCGCCGTTTTTTCGAGGCGCAAGAATCCTTCCTTCCGTTCTCGGCAACAGCGCAAAGTAAAGACAATAAATAACTTTCGTATGTTTCCGGCTTTCACGCGAGTCGTATAAAAGATCCATAAATTTGTGATTTGCAACTCGCCGTAAAACAACACTTGTAGGATTCTTTTCGGTGTTTTCGCCCCGCGCGCCTCAACTCTCCCTCCTTCGTCGGGGCGTCCAACTTTTTTCTTACCTCCCTCACCCCCTTACTTCGTTCCGTTCCGACATCCGAAAACATTCGGTCTCTCCCGGCGAAATGACGGACGTCCGCATAAAGCCAGCTGTAGAAGACAAAGTCGTATAACTGCCTCGATGAAGTTTGTTTCGGGCCACGATTTTTTTCTTCTCGTACCTCAGGGAAAGTAAGAGAAAGAAAAGTCGACTGGGGGATAGAAGAAGAGACTCGCGGGATCGAGAAAGAGAGAGAGAGAGAGAGAGAGATATATCCGAAAGTCCTTCTATCAGCTATGATCGCGCGCTCTCGCGCAACACGGCGGTATAGTCCCCTTCTCCGTTCTTATATTCGGCAGGACTTCGGGGCTCGACTCGGAATCCTAAAAGTGCACGAGGGCTCTTTTATCGGCAAACTTCGCCGGCGTATTGCGCGCGTCGCCTCGGGAACCCGTCCAAAAATTTCTTTTTCCTATCGCCTGTGCCTGGGCCGCATGTAAGGACACGCTCCCGCGCGGTGGGAAGTCCGGCAAACGAGGAAACTTTTGCCCGCGGGCTTTTCCCTCTCTTCTAGAAGCGCTTTTCACTTGACTCTTGCCCTCTTTCTTCTGCTCGACGCGCAAAATTCCACTTATTGCGCTGTCGCCTGCCGACGGCTTATATTCCGACGCGATAGCCGGTTCATTTGCCGTGCGCCCACTGATCGGGTAATGGAATTTTCTCGTAGCGTCGGATTTTCCACGATAACCATGTCCGAGAAGTATAGTCTGACAAGCATCCTGTAACGAGTGGTCGAGGAAACGAGAATTCGACGTGTGTCTGCTTAGAAAATTGAAACGGAGGGCATAAATCCAAGATTTCGCGGAAGAGAATCGCGCGATAAGAGTGAGAACGATGAAGCGGAGCGAGCTGAAGAGAGAGAGAGAGAGAGAAAGAAGGATTCCTTATCGGCCTTTTTGTTGGCACGGCAATATCCGTTGCGCCTCATCCGCACTCGCGAAATTCGCTTTTCGCAGTGCGGCAGTAAGAGAGAGGGAAAGTCCAATGTCCGATAAGCTCGCGACGAGCAGCGAATAAGACGACGACGAAGAGAGAGAGAGAGAGAGAGAGAGGAGAAAATTGGCCCCGCAGTTCCGATCGGGCTCATAAGGCCAAGCTTCCTCCTAGTTAACACGTGCGCCGAGCTCGGGGAGCGATAATTCGCGCTTCCCCTCGTCCGCCCTCTCTGCTCTCGCGATCTATCTAGCAGCTGAATTCGAATCGCGCGGGGGTCTTCGGCCGAAGACAGATAGCCACTCCTGCGGTGTTTGGCCGGCGCGGATGCCTTGCTTACACTTGCAAATGTATTCTCCCCCTTCCTCTCGCTCTCTCTCTCTCTCTCTGGGAGGATGGGGCGCGTGTATTAACGGCCGGCGCTAATGTCCGTGAATTGTCGGGACCTCGAGCTCTTCGTCTTCCAGCGCTCTCCTCGCCTAGCTACGAGTTTCAGTATAGTATACGAAGCCGCATCATCGGATCTGCGCCGATCAATTATACGAAGAGAGAAAGCGCTTTGGAATTCCAACCCCAACTCCTCTATATACGTCAGTGTATTCGTCTTCACTGGCTTGCGGTGAGATTGTTTATGCTGGCGTAAGCAGCGTGGCGTGTATAAGGCGAGAAAGAAAAAAAAAAACAAATAATAAATAAAGTTATAAATAGGAAGAAGGAGGGAGAGGAAAGAGGGTTATTGTGTTTGCTTTCCAGAGATCAGGACGCGTTTTTCGAGCTTCCCGTACCGAAGTTCTGGTTTAAGTAGTCCATCGACGGCGGGAAGAAAGTTTTCGCTTTTTATATTATTCACAAGTAGCGATTATTGTCATAAACGTAATAATGGCATAAGGAAAGTTGCGAAAACTTTAGCTTGTGGATTTTTCTTTTTAACTTATCGCTTTAAAATTTTTTTCCCCTGTAACTTTTTCCCGCCACTTTTCACTTGGGATTTTTGCTTCTCTTTTCCCACCAGCAGCCTTCTTCTTTACCAACCGTCTTGTGCACGCCTTTGATTCGCACAAAACCTATTCAGGAAATTTGTTTCCTGGAATTCGCCAGTTTTTCTTTTATAATTGAAACTTATGATAAAGGTGCGCTGCTGAATTGTGTGGAATTGCAGAACGAAATCTAATATTTGAGAGGAGAAACATCTACTACAATCTTGCACGAGAAAAATAAATTTTTATATAGCTGGAAATCTTATTATCTTATTACTATTGTTCATTACTTTTAATTTTGTTATGACAAGAAACTGATTATATATATTACACAACATTATAAAAAATTTTCGATTCAAGTAATTCTCCAAAACCTTCAGTTATATTTAACTTTTGATCCCCGAATCTCTTGAATTCTCGAAATGAAAATTTTTAATCAAAATTTATACGCCACGCTCATCATAATAATTGACTTGTCGAGTCCATAAAATTCATTTTTGTATTAATATTCACCAACGCGCATTATTATACACCGCTGGGAAAATTAATCCGAATAAACAAATACGGTAGACGCAGAATGAACATTATTAATTATATTCATGAATTCTGAATCAAACGACGCTCTCTCTCCCTACTTCTGTCGAAAAATTCTCCTTCGAGAGAGAGAGAGAGGGAGAGAAATTCCATCGAACTCCAGGAGCATTCACACAAAGTGCTGCGCAGTTCGCGAGCAACAGCAGCTCCGCCACCGCCAGTGTCGCCTATCCAGTCCTGGGGCTTATCTCGCGAGATGGATTTCGTGTACACACATGCACATACATAGAGAGGTAGGTTCCAACTCGGTGGCAATTGCATCGACGGTGAGAGAGAGAGAGAGAGAGAGCCTTGCTCTCGCGTGTGTTGTTTAGAGCTACAGCGAGCGCAGCCAGGCGAGATATCGCATACTGAGCGAGAGAGGATCGCGCGACCGGCGGAACAATCCGGCTAGCTTCCCGGCGTGGCTGTTCTCCCTTAGATTCTGGCATACGTTCAAGCGGAATGGACGTTTAGAGAGAGAGACGAAACACAGCACAGCCCGTGCGTATATATGTGAGCGTTGCCGCCGTAGAATGGCGCAACGGAAAGAGGTTTTCGCGCCCCCGAGCTGGCATCACGCCCGGCTTGCTCTCTCTCTCTCGCTCTCTCTGTAGTGGCTGCTGGAAAGCCCGGAGACAAAAGATCCACTTCGTGCCGCCGCCGGAATCCGTTTCCCATGGAGAGCAACCAAAGAAAATAGTCTCCCCCCAACGCTCGTTCGATTACGCCGATATAGACACCGCCGCGACATCGCTCCGCCGCGGAGTCTCTCTTCCGTGAGTCGACTTAATTCTTTCCGCGTCCCGCTGCGCGTACGCGTAGTGTATATATATATATATATATATATACTCTTCGATTTTACCCAACCACTGTCTCTGCTTTCTCGCCGTCTCGCCTATTTTCTCAGATAATATTCATCAGTCAACCGCCAGAGGCGTCGTCCGTGGCTTTCGCAGAAACAATATTTCTCCTTTTAAGGTGTGATTTTAGCCAACGCAACAGATTGCTTGTTTTCTTCTATACCGCGTCGCGTCGTACTGTTTCTGAAAATATAGAGAGACGAAAAGTAGATCGAGTGGAAAAAAGAAACGAGCGAGAGAAAGCTTTAAAAGTGTAGAAGAATTTTTAGGGCAATAGTGTATATGTGTGTGTGTATGGGAAAAATCAAACATGCAGATTTTGTACGCGCCCATCTGACCGATCGTGTAAAGGGTGATAGAGAGTAGTAGCAGTGAGTAAAGCGTGCACGCCATTTAGACGAGCACTCGACGGTCACTCTCTCCAATCATCCCGCGCAATAAACTGGAAGTTATAAAACGCCGAATGGTTTCCAGCTCGGCGTAAAAACGCGTAGCAGAACGTTCCATCTCTCTTTCTCTCTTTCGTTCCCCTAGAGCGAGCGAGCGCGAGAAAAAAAAATTAAAAAGGAATTGATAAAGTTGGCGGGAGTGAGAGAGAGAGAGAGCTCGAAAGTTGGACTAAGGCGGCTGAAGTTACGCCCTCCCTCCTCTCTTTCTCTCTTTCTGAACGGCTCGAGAGACTTTGATCGTAATCACAAATGATTAAGAAGTTGAGAAGTTCGATAAAGTCCCGCTTACGGGCTGGTAGCGGGGTCGGCAGTAACCGCGAGACTCGTGTAAAATTGAAGGCGCGATCGGTACATTCAACACCCGCACACGCGTCAATGGTTAAGCCACGTGAATCCGTCTCACTCTCTTTCATGCTTTTTCTTTTGCTTTGTAGAGACGCGCTGATCCGAAGCGCGATCGTAATACCTCCTCTCTCTCTCTCTCTATCTCTCCCGCACCTTTTGGCCGAGTGTAGGGGAGGGAGGGGAGAGGCTTCTTCCACTCTCGCGTACTTAATGCAGCCACTCTAGGCGCGCTCGCGAGTTATCTGCAACTTTCCACTTTAACTATCAACAATTCGTAGGCAAACAATTATGCCCCGGCTGGCTAAACTTTCCGGGGTGAACGAAGGGATGAGGGGGGGAGGGGTGTTCTCCGCCACTTTCCGGCTCCCGCGCGGATTCGCTACTCCCTCAGCCCGGCTTCCTCTCGGAACTGATGGCTTTTGCGCGCGCGCATGGGGAACCGCGTTAGTTAGTGACGCAACGGCGGCTGCTGCTGCTGCTGCTGCTACTGCTGCTCTCTTTCTGTACCAGAGGGAGGGCACTCTCTCTCTCTCTCTCTCTCTCGCCAAATTGTTGGAGTATTAGCAGCAGCGCCGCGTGACTCTTTCGCTAGGTCTCAACGAACTGGAACGCTTCTCGTGTTGGGTGTATGTATGTATACGGTTGGAGACTGCGTTGAGCTGACGTATGCGCGCTCGCGGCTGAGAGTGGAAGAGAGTCGGGAGAGAGCAGCAACAGCAGCAGCAGCTGCCCTGATTGTTCCGAGTTTTTTCTCCCGCGCTTTTTATAAGTTCTTAAAGTGAAAAGGGAATTTAGTCGCTGCAAGAGAGCGGAAGAGAGAAAGAGAGAGAGAGAGAGAGAGAGAGCAAGAACATGACGTATTTATACTGCGAGTTGAAAAGACAAAAAGAATAGTGCCCCCGGGCTAATCCGGGTAGAGAAATCCTCTGTGCGCGACTTACCGCTGAATTCAGAGTGGAAAAAGAATACGCGGGATTAAAGATGAAGTAGGGAGCAGTTTTGTTATCCGCGCAATTATCTAAGGAATGCTTTTATTAACATTCATAAAATACAACAACAGAGGGAGAGAGAGAAGTACGGTAGTATGAGCTTCTGTTTAGAGTGTATATATATATACACACACATATACACAAAACTAGTCTGACTAGTCTCGTCTGCTACTACTTGAATCTGAATATACTCTACTTGCATAAAATGTTGTATCCCCATGCTCGGAATACGAAGGATGTTTGTTCTTTAAATTTTAAAAGGGTTTTTTCCCTTTTAAACCTCATACCACTCATACCTTGGTTGCACGAGATTACGTATATATATACGGGGGGCCATCCAATCTTCTCGAATACCCATTGTTCGAAGGCTTCGTGGGAATCATTATTACGTTAGTTATACCAGGAAAGTATAAATTCGAGCATCCTAGCGTTCTGTCTTCCCCCTTTATTCCGTAATGCTTCGGTTGCTTTACGACACGCTCTCTCTCTCTCGGTGGGTTGGAGCGCGCACGGGGATCCCTCTATTCGTACAATGTCGTAATTTAAATGTCACGCCATCGTGGAAGGTAAAAAAGGTCTACCCTTTCCTTAAACCCTCTCTCTCTCTCTCTCTCTCTTTGTCTTTCCTCCGTTTTCCATCCTCACTTCTCCTCTACTACCCTCCATTCTGGCGAATTCTTCCGTAGAGCTGGTTAACGCTGGCGAAGTCCCAGTAAATAGCACAGCCCCGGAGCTTATCTGCATCTGGAGCTGATAACGTACAATCGATTTCGGCGATGTATGGGGGAAAGCGCATAGAATCTTCATGCGTGCATCAGCGCTAGTGGAAGCGAGCGAGCGAGAGAGAGAGAGAGAGAGAGAGAGAGTAGGACGAAGAGAGGAGGTGAGGGAGAGGCGAAAGATGCGATGCTGCATTAAGGGGAACGACGGTGAAATGGGGATGGGACAATGGCTTATCTGTAATTTGAAAAGTAGTTGAGCTGGAGGGAAAACAAGTGCGGATTTATTTGAATAACCGATGAAAATAATTACGGAAAAAGATCCTGTGCGAGGGTATATATATCGGGATGAATAAAACAGCGGTGAATGTAAAATTTTATAGTTGCGTGCACATTTTTATTAGTTGGTCGAGTGGAAAATTAAATTTTAGTTCATTATATCGCGAGATAACAATAAATAATCAGCTTTCGCACCGCAAAAACCGAAATGTTTCCCCCCTTCATTTGCAAATAAAATTTTCGGAATATATTTCCAGGAATACGCTCTTTGCAATCTGCTTGATATTGTTTCGTATGAATATATATGTCGGAAATTCCGATTTTTGCATTGATTTTTTTTTGCCTTTTCATCAAGCGGTACCTATACATATTCACTAAATAATACTGCTGAATACTATATGATTCGTTGTATATTCACGTATTAATCGTTAAATAATAATAATAATAATGGTAATTAGTAAATTTACGTGCACGTCGCTTACACGATTAATTTACGTTTATCAATGCTACTAATTAAAACGATGAAGAAAAATGAAGAAATTTTTTCCGCCACGAAAACCTTCCCGCGATTCGCGGAAAGCACAACACCCAACAGATTTCATTATCGCTGATATTCGAGTCTGGATAATGACTTTGCGCAGCAGCTCATTATCCATTTCATTTCGACGAATCGTAATTTCGTTTTAATTTCAATCATAATAGAGAGTTTGCATTTCAAGGCCTGATATATTCAATTTTTCATCATACTCCACCTCCTTCTCCTCCACCGGGGGTTTTATCAATATTGATTTTATCAAACGACATTTTTCAGTGATATGGCCCTCGCGCGCTGCGGCAGCGCACCACCGGTAGCAGCAATGAGTAATGGCATGATTACGCCACATGAATTATGAATTTTCGTTCGAGTACTTCATAAACCATTCGGCCCCGTAGGAAAGAACAAAACATAAATCTCCGTCCCTCTCGTCGCTGAGATAAGATCGCGCGTGCGCGTTCCTCTATACGCTTACGGACGAATCGCTCGCAAATAAAACACTTTCGAATGATTCATCATGCTGGATTTCGAGCGTCAGACAAATGTAAATAAACATCTTACTCCGTCATTCCAAAAAAGCATTAAAAGTCATCCTACATAATACACATTATCATTTCCATACACACACACATACACACACGGCAAGCTTCCTACATTTGGTATTCACGTGGCGCGCGACGAGGCGGGGGGAAGAGGACGATGGGCTATATCACTTGCACACTGGGTAATATGACAACTTTTGCAATTTAGACAAAGGGGAGCCGACGGCAGAGAGGTGCGCGTGTCTAGCGCGTTCGCGCGGAGGAGAGAGAGAGAGATTCATGATTCGATCTCGCAGGCTCCTCTCTCTCTCTCTCTCTTGCTCTTGCTCCTCGTGTACGCGGGTGCGCGCACGCTCTGCATGCTGTCAGTTGCCTAAAGTCCTATTCACGCCGCGCGGATCGATCGCACGGTAATTTCCTCGCCACAGTCGATTTATCGCGAGGAGAGATCTTGTGCTCGTGCACACATACCCTCCCCCCCTCCTACGAGTCTCTATGTCTGTATGTGTATACGTGTGTATGGCCGAGGCATACGCGTTGGCTTCGGTATTGTCAGATCGAACCGTACATCAGCGTTAACTCCCCCCACCCCTTCTTGCTCCTCTCTCTCTATCTCTCTCTCTCTCTCTTGCTCGTGTAGAGCTTCAACCTGTATAGGCGTCTTATTACGCTACGAATTATTGACGCATATTTCTGCGAGCCATGGAAAGGGTTTCAACGAAAAATTATGGGTTAATATCGTTTAAGTTTTAGTATATTATGCTGATAATTCAGTTTTGAACCATAGTATTTTTTTTAAATTTTACAATTTTCTTTTTCAAATGTTTATTTTTTCGTATTTTAACTTTCGATTGATAAGTTGATTGAATATTCCTGTATTTGAAAAAAAACCTTCCATATTTTCAAAAATTATCAAATATATTAGAATTGTTACTAAACTTTAAAACAGCCCAACAAATAAAACGAAGCTATTGCCACAAAACATTCGTCATCACTGTCACAACAGTTCCACTCTCACGTACATATACGCATAACAGTACACCTTAGAGAAATGATAAAGGTATAACTGTCAGTAAACAACGACATCAGTCCATTCGTTATTATTACGGTCATAATATATGTTAGGAACACGTAGGCTGGAAGCGCGAACACGCGTTCCTATAACTCCGGCTCCACTGGTAGTGTAGCAAGAGGGGAAGGGTAGCGGGGTGGGGGGGGATGGTGAGCCAGCCGCAATGGTAACGCAGGCCAGTAGTCCGAAATGCGCCGATGCGCGAGCTGGGGCGCGAACGGAAACTGCGCAATCCCAGGGATGATGCATCGGAACGCCACTAATTTGCAGGATGCACTTCAGCTATTCCTCTCAACGTGCTGCCGAAAGCGCACCCGCCTGTACTATAGCCTCACTCGCTCATCCCACATACATCTATACACACGTATAAACACGTGTATACATATACATAGATATATGTATATACGTACTCGTTCGTGTCTGTATGAAAGCATATATATATACATCAACGCTGCCGACCGTTGCAAAAGGGGGAGGTGGAGATTTCGTCGGCGCCTGATTCCGAAGGAACTTTGCAGCGGAACCTCTCGCGAAAGGATTTCACACGCCGTAGGTTGCCTAGTATATATAAGAGCAAGCAAACAGGCGCCGATATATTAGTATATATATGTAGAAGTATACGTGCTACGCCTACGGCGGTAGCAAGAGGGGGGAGGTAGTAGTAGATCGATGGACTATGTGATGCCTCGACTCTTATTTGGCCGGGCAGCAGTAGCAGCGGCTCTCGCTCGTTCGGCCACTCTCCGCACGAGAATCCTCTTATCGAATTACACGCTTAGAATGGCGCGGTGGCGGCGCTCGCTTGCTCGCATCATCTCGATTACCGAGAAACGCGCGCGCGCGCGCGAGGGCCTCTTGCTTGGCCGCTATATACTGTGTGGCGGTGATGGCTTGCTCTTAATGCGTGCATTGAAAGTTTAGAAGCTGGAAGGATATTAGGAGAAGGAGAGGATATAGCTGCCGAGAAGTTATTTGCTCTTGCATTTGCCGGGAATCGGGAAATCGCTGCTCTTCTATATATAATATACAGCAAATAAAAGCCCGCGGCCGGATTCTGATATATAGAGAACGATGTTTGATCTCTTCATCGGTAGTACTAAGAGATACTCTCTTGATATAACTCTCTATGTGCGGCGGTTTTCTATAGATATATGTCGACATCGATCCCACCTCGGCAATTAAATAACACCAGGGAATGGTAGAGTATCAGTAGTAGTAGTAGTAGTAGTAGTAGTATAGGCTTTTTTTTCCTCTCTCACTGTCTAATGATCGCACGGCAGAGCGAGGAAAACAAAGGCGCAGCCGGAGTGGAAGAGACGACGCAATTAACTTTATTCGTAATTGGAAGTATTGCAGCTGTTGCTTTCAATATCTATATATACACACACGTACATACAGTTGCATACGCATAAAAACACAATACGTCAACAGCAACGACGACGATGACGATGTGGATATATAGATTGTTCTTGAACGACTTTTTTTCACTTTTCATCATTCCCTGGCCCGTATTCTTTGAAAGTTCGATTGTCTCGAGGCTGTCACGTGACGTCGATAAATAACGTGGAAGCCAAGAGAGCAAACCACGTGAGCGCATATGCGACGATTGTATTATGTATATATATGCTACTGCACGTACACTCTTCAAGAATCGCGCTCCGCTTGGCGTAACGAAACTCCGCGCGCGAGTTCGTTTGCTCATCAGAGCGAGTCGCGCGGAGAGAAAGATCTTCTTCGCAGGCCTGCGCGTTCTTCGCAATCTTTTTCTCGCAGTCGTGTGTCTCTCCCTTCTCTCTACTCGCTCCTTATATACTTACGTCCACTGGGAAATTAATTGACCTTCTTTCCACTTTTACCCTCGTCGCTCTTTTTCCAGCATTCCCACTTGGAGCTGACCAAAAAACACGGGTGGAAGGAGTACGCACACACACATACGCACACACGTGAAAGTAACAGACGAGCGCTTTGATTGTCTTTCCAACTATATCAGTTAGAAGTTTATCTTTCTACTTTCCCTCGTACAGTAGTATATATATATGTAGTAGTGGACGCTTTCGGCAGCTGTGTCTACTAAGCGAGGAGCGTTTCATTTTATAAGTGATCAAGTG
>JAWWEQ010044458.1:0-17123 GCA_035583055.1 Torymus tubicola | reverse complement strand
GCGTGAGTTCAAACACGCCTCAATTTGTGCGGCCAACGTGGCGAATTCTTCGTAGGTGAGCTTGTTGTCGCCCAGAACACGCCTGATGTGGTGCTTGAAGGAGGGCACTGCAGCCTCCCACAATCGGCCAAAATGTGGAGCCCTCGGAGGGATGAACTTCCACTCAATTCCGTCGGAGGCTAAAGTGGAGGCGAGGGATACGGAAAAATCGGTAGCCTCGCTAAATAGCCATCGAATCTCTGCATCCGCTCCCTGAAAATTCGTCTCATTGGCGCTGTAGATGAAGCGGCAGAGTCCACGGCGTGCGACGAAGCGACGGAAGGCCGCAAGAAATCTGGTCGTTGTGAGGTCAGATACGACCTCCAGGTGTATGGCTCGTGTAGCCATGCAGATAAATATAACGACGTAGCCTTTATACGTCTTGTGACCTCGGCCCTTGGTCGTACTTAGCTGGAAAGGCCCGGCGTAGTCCAGACCGGTCGCTTAGAAGGGTCTCGAGGGAGCGACCCGTACTGCGGGCAGAGGAGCCATCTGCTGAGAGCTGATTGCCATCGAAATCGTACACACCGTGTGCACTGGCTTGCCACCCGCCGTATTCGGCTGCGAGGGTGTATGATCCAATATACCCGGAGGAGGTGACTCTGCATGAGCTGTGGTCCCCCGTGTAGAGTCCGTGCATGTGCGTCTCATACTAGCAGCTCGGCGAGGTGGCTGTTATTGGGGATGATAGCAGGGTGTTTCTCATCCTCCGTAAGTAGGGCGTCTAGTAGGTGGCCACCCACTCTGAGAGTACCATCGGCATCTAAAAATGGCGCAAAAGACTTTAGTTTACTGGTTTTCACGATCGCTTTATCTTTTTTGATCCGCGAGATTTCTTCGGTGAAGAACTCTTGCTGTATCAGACGGACGAGTCTTCCTTTCGCTGCCAGGAGCTCAGCAGTGGTGAGTGCAGGCGAGTGTGTGGTGGCAGCGTCCCTGGGTCGTAACTTCCAACGTAGTAGACGAGCTAGAACGCCTATCAGCTTTTCTAGCGTGGAGAAGCGGGAAATCAGCTGTTCGAGAGGTGAGTCGGCCGCCTCGGTTGTAGTAACGAAAACGGCGATTTTCGTCCGTTCTTCTAACTCTGTGGAGAATGAAGTCACTTGATGGGTCCAATTTCCCATCTGGAGGTGAGCCAGACTGGTCCCTTCCACCAAAGTTGCTCATCCTTTAGAGCAGTAGGAGGTACGTCTCTGGAAGCGAGGTCAGCCGGATTCTCCTTTGTGCCCACATGTCCCCAGCGTGCAGCGGCAAGATGGAGGCGATTTCGCTGGTGCGGTTGGCGATGAAGACTTTCCACCGGCTGGGATGGCTGTTCAACCAGGCCAAGACTACCTGCGAGTCTGACTAGCAGAAAATTTCATTGGGAGAGGTGGCGAAGTACCCTCTCACGGAGTCGATTAGACGGGCCAGTAGGAGTGCGCCGCACAGCTCCAGTCGAGGAATGCTCAGCGCCTGCGATGAGAAGGCTGGCCGCGGGCATAACCTCGCCATTTCGAACTACTACGTAGATCGCAGCTGCGTATGCTCGTTCTGAGGCGTCGCAGAATCCGTGGAGATACCAGGTAGACGGCGCTGCAGTTCCTAGCCATCGTGGTATTTGGAGTCGCTCCAGAGTAGGCAGTAGAGCGCGAAGCCTTGACCAGGCAGCGGCTGTTTCTCCATCCAGCTCGTCATCCCAGCCTCTTTTGGTGAGCCACAGCTGTTGAATCAGTATCTTTCCCACGACGATGATCGGAGCGAGTCACCCCAGTGGGTCGAAAAGACGTGCCACCTCAGATAATACGGATCTTTTCGTGAAGATTTTAGGCAAAGGGCCCAGGTCGACTCTGAAAGCGAAGCAATCGTGCGCTGGGTTCCAGTGTAGGCCTAAGGTTAGGGCCTATGTACAGGCAGTCATTTAGCGACTGGCCGCTGCTGGTGTTCTGTGACGCGTTGAAGACGACGCGTATTTTGCCAGATCCATCTTGCTTCAGCGCTGCATGATGCGGCATGTAATATGCGTCGGCAGCCATCCTCTCGTCTTCTGGTACTCGCTAGATGTGATGAAGCTGGAGTATTTCCCTCATGAACGTGTCGTATGAGGTGCGAAGTCGCGGGTTGTTTTGCAGGCGTCTCTCCGTCTGCAGCAGTCGAGCGGTCGCTATAGCCAGCGATCCGGAAAGCCTTCGTGTCTGTGAGAAAGGCAGCCTGAGGACGTAGCGACCTTCTTTATCCCGGGTGCGTGCGGGAAAAGTGCTCCTCGCACTCCTTTTCCTCTTGAGACATGCATGGCTTATCAGCGTATGCCTCTTCTACCTCCCAGAAGCGTGGGAGTGCGTGGTCAAGTGAGACAGCGGACGTGAAGTGGCTGCGACATGTAGTTGACCTTGAGAGCGGTTGAGTAGATTCGTAGCCAGTAACGATCCAGCCTAGGGTTGTGTTTTGCGCCACTGGTTGTCGAGGAGGTCCTCTCCGTAGCCCTAGGAGAATGATTGCAGGGTAAACATCTGCGCCCAAAATGCAGTCTATACGTGCTGATTGGTGAAAGTTTGCATCAGCCAGCTGTAGACTTCGTAGATGGTCCCATGTCGCTGCAACGCACTCTCTCCTTGGCAGTAAAGTGGTGAGATTCCTCAGAACATAGGCTGAAAAGTTTAGAGAGAAATTAGAGTTTTGCTTGGAGCGTAGAACCAGCTCAGTGGTATACTGAGAGGTTAGGTTAACACTATCACCGACTCCACAGATAGGTGTAACTTCCTTTTTCTTAGCTAACGCTAGGAATTGCACTACATGCTCAGAAACAAATGAGCCTTCGGATGCAGGGTCCACTAATGCTCGCACAGTGAGCTGAGCACAGATTTAGTAGGAGAGGAGGAAGAACCCTGATTAGAGGTGATAGGCGAGCAGGCACTAGCATCATCCAGAGTACGAGCCCTATTTTAAAAAAAAAATGAACAGATCCTGATAGGAAGGTAGATCTGCCTTGCCCTCGAGACTTTTCTCCCAGTCCTTCCTGATGCTCTGTTCTAGTCTGGAGATCACTATTTCCAAAAACCAATCATCCCAATGCTCCACTGGTCGGCCAAGCAGTGTAAAAGCGTGCATGGCCTCTGCTACTCCGTCCATCAATGAAGTGATGTCGCTGGCGGTTCTGCCAGTAGCTGCTGTCAGATTGAGGAGGCGACGCATGTGAGCACAAAGCCTGACACGGGGGTTGTCATACCTTCTGGTAAGGGTGTCCCATGCCACACAGAAATTAGAGCCAATGAGCTGCAGACTCTTCACTAATCTAGTAGGCTCTCCATCGAGGCAGGAGAGGAGATGCTGAAGCTTGCTGAAATAAAAAGACAGACTTGACAAAACTTGATAATTTATTTTACAACAAAATTATATTGTAACAAATTCTTATTTAAATTCAACAAATTAATTCGAAATTTAGTTTTCGTGTATTATAATGGTGTTGAGTGTGTGGAAAAAATAAAAAGAGCACGTGTTACAAAAAAAAGAAACGTGTAACCTTGTAGCGTAGTAGCTGCTCCGGACAGGCGTCGCACTTGAAGCGAAAAGGAGAGCGGGTTGCGAAAGCGAACGGGTTTTATCACCCGGGCCGAATTAGCACCCTCGCGTCATCCCAGCGGACCCCCTGCGAAGTTGATTCTAAGAAGCTGCGGTGGAGGCGAAAGTATTGGCGCGAACTTTTGAAGGTTCGGACCGCAACAGCCATGTTAGATCAGCCTTTTGAATTTTAAAAAACTGATAATAAAATCATGGTCAGCAACTTCAAAAATCCCCATATACTAATTTTGAACACAATGTAGGCTTTCTTCGAATTTCAAACAGCCATTTTCATTGCGTCATTTTGTATTTCGAAAATCCAAAAACAAAATTTTCATCACGGATCTCCAAAACCCATGTATAATTAATCTAGTTCTTTTATTTCTTTTAGTTTCTCTATTTAATAAGCACTCTCTACAAATCGTCGCTCTGGATTAAAAAGGGATCAATTCGGCGTCCGCTTCAAAAAGGAGTCAACTCGGCGTCAGGTTCAAAAAGGAGCCAACTCAAACGGGATTTTTTTTCTCGAAATTTAGGTTGGCAACACCATTGATTGGGAAAATACATATGGTTTTACTTTTAGTCATTTTTTGTACACATCTATTTATTATAAAAGCTAGTTTTTTTAAACATTAAATAATTTTTCTTAGGAAACCGGTTATGTATTTTTATAGGTAAAAGCTCAAATATTTTTTTTATAAGCTATAGTACAAAGAAAAAATTTACATAAAATATATATAACATATTTTATAATCAATGTACAGTCTATAAATATATTATAAATTATAGATCTTCCCATTTAATGGTGTTGCCAACATAAATTTCTAGAAAAAAACCGCGTTTTAGTTGGCTCCTTTTTGAACCAGACGCCGAGTTGTCCCCTTTTTGAAGCGGACGCCGAATTGACTCCTTTTTGAAGCGGATGCCGAGTTGCCCCCTTTTTAATCCAGAGCGACGATATAATGATATACATTGAAGTGGGTGCCAGAGAATTTCAATTACTTACTACAACTTTCAACGTATTTATATGAACACAAGTAAAATAATAGCATGCTTTATATTGTTATACTATGTTGCACAAAAGTTTCATCTAAAAAGATGTTCTCATATTAGGGATATTAAGGCGGTCTTACACCTATAGGCCACTGAGGCTAAAATTACTTGAAAAAATAAAATAAAATATGATTACCAATAAAAAAACATTATGTACTGGTAGTATAACTATTTTTGGACAATCTGACAAAAATAGAGGTCCTTTGATCCTTTTCGTCCTGAGATATAGTCCTTTCTAGAAAAAAAGTTTGGCGTAACTTTTATTTTAGACTACATGATGGATTTTCATGTGGTCGAGTGCAAATTATTTGTAATACATCCACCTATGGTACAAAGCTCTGGATTTTAAAATTTTTTTTATTAAATATGTTTTTTATACAAAAAATCATTATTTTATTGTTAATTTTGATCATCTACATGGTTTTTTACATAAAAAAGTACTTATTCAAAAAAATTTCAAAAATCCAGAGCTTCATGCCATAGGTGGATGGATTACAAGTAAATTGCCATGAACCTCATGAAAATCCATCAAGTACTCTAAAAGTCAAGTTACGCCAAAGTTTAATATATCTTGAGAAATGAGCCTTGTAAACAAGATCTCTCGTATCTTCATTAACAATCACTTCTTGATTATAAAACTTTTTCCACTTCCTGAAACATATAAATACTTATTCTTAGTTAATATTGTAAATGATTTTCTATTAAGTTATAAGAAAAGATGTGACTTACCATTGTTCTGCATCAGCACGAACGGACTCAAGCTGTCAAACACTACAGGCCGTATTAACAAGTTGCTACAAGAGAAATTAAATGCTGATTATGAAGAATACTTGATTGTAAAAGAAATTAATAAGTATTTGGTTAGTAAAGAAATAAGTTACTAATATGCAACTTACTAACATAAGAATTATCGCAACTAGAGGTACATACCGCTTGTACAGCACTTAATCTTCAAGATAATTTTATCATATTTCATGATAATTAGTCCTTCTGAATAACTTCTTGCTGTAGTCTCTTCCGGTAGCTATCTGAATCTAACAATAATTACTGGAAATCTGAAAAAGAAATTTCCAGAAAGTATCTATGCTTTATAGAAATTTAATATTTATTCAGTTAATTTATACTTATCTAATATATATCCAGTTGGTTGAAATTTCACGTGAACACGCACGGGTACAACTTGGCTGAATGTGTATGTCAATGAAACTAACTCGAAACATGACACATACAAAATAAAAATACGTGAGCGCACAGAGCAGCCGACACTGGCAGTTGACGCTGCGATGCAGCGATCACAGCGCATGTTCGTGGCGGCTTGCAGTGGAGTCTTTCACACTTTTTACCAACTGAGCGCCCGATTTGTGTTCATGAATCTTATTTACAATTTTTGTATGTGTTTAGATTACGTATATATATAAAATATATAAACATTAAATGAGATAACGTATTTTCTCAGTTTGATATCTTATCGAAACGCCTTTTTTGTAGTATTTTTTTGGTAAAAAATTAATTAAAAGTTATTTTTATAAATTTTAAATTAACATTTTAAAATATTAAGCTTTTTTTTTGTTTAACCGTAAAATTGGTTCTAAAAAGTTGGTTCTTAATGTGGCTTACGTTTGCGTGATAAGACCCAAATTGATAGAAACTGGTGACACGTTCCTATAGAAGTATACTGACATTTTTGCTTAATCTTCGGTAATTTTTCAAGTATGTCACTAAAACTTTTTTTACAAGTTTAGAATGATATATAGAATCGAAAAATCAAATAAAAAAATGTTTTTTTTTTTCAAATTTATAGGTGTAAGACCGCCTTAAGTAGTGAAAATTTTTATGTCTGGTTTCCAATTCTAAAATTTCTTCATGTTTTTTCATTCAATTCTTCCGACTTCCAGTTCTTCCGACCTAAGGTTATAAGATATCCAAGAGCGCGGCAGCGGTCTGCTTGGCGAGTAAGGAACGTAATGTGACGTCTCAAGCAAGCAGGGCGGTGCCGTACCCTTTATTTTTAGTTTTAGGGTTTTCCAACCTCACTTTTTTGGTACATTTCTCATATTATATTAATGCAGAAGTAAATATGACATATGAGGGACATCTGAAAGTACTTTTTACATACATTCTATCTGTAAAAAGTTTCGTGGTAAAAGATGCTTTCGTATTCGATGAATCAATGGTCGAAATTAGTGACCGCAAAATCAATTATAAATTTTTTTCCTTCTAGAATCTAGTGGAACCATTTTGTGCCTCTACTTGATGTCAAATCCTATAAAAGAATTTAGTGCTAACGGCGTACGAAGGGCGGCACTACTGCGCTCTGCTTCACGAGGAGAGAGCGCGCGCGAACACAGCTGACTACTGAGTCCCGTAGCCCTCATGTCACGGTTCGGCTGCTGTTAGTTTTGTGTGTATATTGCCTCACGTACATGGCGAATAATGGAATAGGCGCGATGTCAGTTGCCGGAACAGCAGACGTTACAGATGATGTATTGGTACATCGCTGGTTAGGATTGACGAATATTGTATTTTTATCTTTTTTACTTACTAAACCTAACCTATCTTTATTTATATTTAATTTGTTGGGCTGTAATTTCGCATTCCAATTATCTCCCTTTCCCCGCCGCTTCCGTGGTCGTTTTACTAGGGACAATAGTGCATCGTAATGAACTGAGCAGCCGATACATAAAACCAGTGACTAAAGGTGAGATCGAATCACTGGTAAGAAATAAAAGCGCGAGATACCTTTCTCGCGTGTTGCACGGTAAGACACCAGATTAAGTTTGCAATTGCACGACGTTGTAGCGTCCGCAACTTAATCTGGCCTCAGGGTCAATGAATGGTGAACAGAAAGGTCTGGGTTCCAATCACCCAATTCCATGGATTAAAAACCACCCCGTGACTATATATATACAGGTTGTTAAAAAATTATCGCATTGGGTATATATCACGCGATAGAGCGGAAAATTCTAAGACGTAATCCTGAAAATGAAGGCAATCGGTAGCGTAGATTTTCTTTAATTAGTTAATGAAAATTGCTCGATTGGACCAATGAGCGCGCGGCATTAGCCGCAAGCTGCGGCGGCGAGCAGGGAGAGAGGTAAACTGCCGTGCTGCCTGCAGTCGCGCTACTTCTCCTCTGCCGTGCTGCTCGCTTACAAATATTGCAACAATGATTTTTTTCCAAGGATAAATTAACATACCGCACCGCACGTATTTCACAATAATTAAACTTTTCATTAATTATTAATTTTTAATAAAGCGATGTGATTTTAAAATGGATGAATCTAATAGCAAGAAATAATAAAATAATTTATCTAATCTTAATATTGTGAGAATGTAATCACCCTCGAGCCTGCGCAATATTTTAATGTTAGAGATATGAGGAATAAGTGTTGTCACTTTAAAATATCAGAAAAATACTCGATCTGAGCTTGCTTCAAAGAAAATCAAGTCTCACGCGTACGTTCAATGTTTTGAATGATAATGGCGCGGGTGTGAAGCTTAGGTATTTATCTCCTTTCAATATCCTTAAAATTGAAAACGTAGAGTTTGGATTTTGTAAATAGTTGTGGTGCTACCAGAAGGCCGGAGTTTTGATCAGAGCACGCGGTGACTTTAAAGTTCAGGCACATGATATTTTTAAATATTCTTAAAATATCAAATATTGATCTTTCGTTTAGCGAAACTCAAGATGCACTCGCGCCTTCCAGCGATTACACATTTTTAATGTTAGTGCCTGGGGCAATTGAGTGGTTTAAGTAGAGGTTTCTTATAATTATCTTGAATGTAACCCAACATTCAACCCTACTTTGACGAAAATATTATCGCGTTTACCTCTGCGCACTGACTTATTTCTAAAACAAATCTCATTATTATCCTTAAAATACATAACATTGAGATAGTGTTTAAAAGAAGTCGGGCACCCTAAAGCCCAAAGATCTTTGAAATTTAGAATATTTTGAGACAATTTCAGATTCTTAACATTTTCAAATTTATCTGTATTTTTCAGGTATGACTCTTGAATCCATCTCACGACTTTTAAATAAAATTCAACTTTGAAGTTTTTGAGTATCTTTGAAATACAAAAGCCCGAGATTGTATTATGATAAATCTGGTCGTGCTTGCACATACTTAGCGTTTTCAATTGAAATTTACTTGACAAATTTCTTATTCAATATACCCCACGTTCAGCTCCATTTTGACAAAAATCTTGTCGCACTCGCAGCCATCAGTGTTTTAAGTCCAAGCTCAGGGCAAACTTAAGTAATTTTTCCTTTTTAATATCGTTACAATATTCAATATTAATTTCGCCTTTAGCTAAAATCTAGTCGCTTGTAGGTCTGTGCAGTGGTTTTAATGTCAGAGAACACAGAGAGATCGAGGAATAAGTTAAATAAATAAGTAAAATACCTGGAAGATACGTGACCCTGTGCTGCGGTTTCGGAAAAATCTAAACATACTAGTATGTGTATAGTTATTAATGTTATAACCAAGCAGCGACTTTGGGAATTTTATTAAATATTTAATAATTACGTCATATGCCGGTCGGTTTTATTTGAAATCTACTCGCGCTCGTTGCAGCGCAGTGCTACCACGTGAGAGGGGGAGAAGCATTTGATGATAAAGCATATCTTCTCCTAAATATCTTCGATATACTCATCACTGAGCTCACCTTTCACGAAAATTTAAACACGTTCGCGCTACGCAGTCGTGATCTTAAATCGGCTATTTTGTAAATCAAAGTGTTACTCCTTTTAAATATCCTCAAAATATCGAATATCAATCTTACGATGCGATGGTTCCGAGCTGTTCAATCTTATGTCGCTCAAACAGTCAAACGCAAAGTATAGTACGGAGTATATCGTAACTCGTGAACATGCTTTATCGTACTTGAACTTTTCATCGTATGTCCAAATTTATTATTTATTAAAAACTTTACTGTTAGATTCGTTAAAGTTTGAATAATCTCCAGACAAAATTTCAAATCATCTTGATAATTTTTAGTCCAGCAATTTAAGTAAAATAGATTAAAAAACATGTCATATTATTACTAAAAGCTTGTCATTCGTAGATTCGATAAATGGTTTTGGTGCACCTGGGATACGCTAGAGCATATCTTAAGTGCGACTGGTGATGCGTTAGAGTAACCTATGCTGGCATGATGAGAAACTCTACGGAGATCATAAGCGTTACACAGTTTACGCTACTACGCGAGGGCTCGTTTTCACTTACATTACTGTTCGAAGATGCGAAAAACATAAGATGAAGCGGCTTGTGACTATCGGTTTAAATAAAATCAAGTTGCATTCGCGTTTGTCCATGATTACCCATTTTTATTATGAATGCACATGGCGACTGTAGGATTGTACATATACGAAGACATATGGAGCGCATTGAAATTGAATAAGTCGCGTAAAAAAGGGGCACGACCCGGGCCCGAACTCACGAATCCGAAAGACTATAGTCTACTGTACTATAGTACGGTGTTCTCACTACTGAGCTGTAAAGAGGCTTGTTTGTGAACTCTTCTTCTTATTATCATTTCAATGCGTCGAGAAAAACCAAAACCTCAAATGATATTTGAGCGGAGCCCGTGAAAGGAGATTTATTTAAAATTTTTTAAAATATTTTGTATGAAATCTGACATTGTACTTAGCTTTAACAGAAATGTGTGTTTTCATTACTTAAATTAAGTGAGCCCTTGACGACTTGGATAATTCAGTAATTGCCATTTCCAAATGTCCTTAAAATACCTCATATCCAACTTGTTTGAGAATGCCGTAAATTATAAATGAGTAACATGCTGTGGGTAGTAAAAATGAATGTGCACAACATTGAGAAAAATTAAATTATAATATATATTAAAACTGTCTATCAAATCTTAATAACTATTACATAATTACTGTGGATGGATATAATCTAAGTTACAATTGTTTAATTACATACAATTCGCTATAATTTGTTACAAATTGGTTGAGTGTATTTGTATTCCAATTATTAAAGTGTATGAGTTTTGCAATTGAGTATTTAGGTTGAGTTTGTGTATGGATATGTGAGTTGCCGAATTGAATATTGCCGTTAGAAATCAAGTTCCAATGAGTGACTCGGCGAGTTTGTCTTCAAATGTGTGTAGTCACGTAGGTGAGTAAAATGGTGCTGCTGATGTTAAGATTCATTATTAAATATTATTGATTTTATTGTGATGTTATTGAGTGTGCACGATTAGATATCACTGATCTAATCGGGCTTGAGAATTACCGCCTGAACATAGCATTAATCACTTTTCATATCAATGAACGTGCATTGAGTTATAGTCGTGTGAAATTTTGAGGTTACCTGTGCACGTGCGCTGCCGTATGCTACAACAGGAAGTTTCTCCAACGATGAATATTGAGGATGTCTTTGACGTGATGAGTAGAATCAACGATGAGAAGCACCCAGGATGAGTAGATCCAGTGAAAATTGCCTTCGTTAATGATGATGATAAGACAGACTCTCAATGCTGAGTTGTACCAGAGATGAGTATAGCCAAGAATGCAAAGCAGCCGTTGATGCCTCTTCTTTATAGAGTTTGACAATAGATTATAGGAGCCGATGATAAGTATTGCCGATGAGTGTCCGCCGTATGAAAATACAGATGAGCAGCCGCCATGTATGAGGATGAACCGCAGATTTGTGAGAAGGCTCGTATATACGCAGTTGTATACTAAGTTTCTGAGACAAAGCAGTGTCAAAACCACTGGGAGACTTGGGTATACCGTAAGAAGACTCGCAAGCAGTCACATGGCGAGAACGCTGTGCAGACCAAGAGAGAGTGAGAAAGAGCACATCTGTCTTCTTCGTTTTGAACTTGGCATCGCGACGTGAGTCAAATCAGTGTCTCTCTCATTTACATGTGTAAAAGTGAGAGAGACAGCATAAGTTTTTGCCATACTCGGCTAATCAGTGTAGCGAGTCAGCTGTTCCGCAGAGAGTAGCTGATGAGTGCTGCCATCACGCGACCACCTACTGAGTTGTCCTTTAATCCAAACATAAAGAGGCTTTTCCGCTTTGGTGCTGGCTTGATCTTAATAATCGCCTTGCATAAGTATTTTTTGGGTAGACTTGGAAATCCCTTCTGTACAGTAATTATAAAGAATCGGCCCACTCACACCTTCTTGTCTGCGTAAATTCTCAAAAATTTATTTATCGAATTCGAATAGGAATAATAAAAAATTCTAGTAGGAATTATAATAATTCCTTTTTCAGTGATTGAGTACCTGACATCCTCAGTTTTTTTAAAATACCAAACACCAAAAATAAGAGTTAGTGGAAAGCAGGTCATCATCTGCACATTATCCTCTGTCTTTCTCAGTTTCTTTTTTTTTCTTCTCTTTCTTTCTCCTTCACTGTATCTCTCCTTCTCTCTCTCTGTTTTTTCTCTTGAAGTTTTTTATCTTATACTTTAGTGTAGGATTACAAACTATGTACTTTCGCTATTTACGGTCAGTAGACCCTCTTTGTACCCCTTGAGGGATGAGTTCTGATCCAACTTTCGGGTTTACCATTTTTCTACGTACTTCAGACAACTTATCAGTCGACTCCAAAAATAAAATTTTGCGTTAATCGCTAAACTGTTGAAACAGCATTCTTTCGGCCGTTGTTTTAATTCAGCCATGAGTGCTTTAAATTGGCACGTTCCACGTTTCTTGTACAATGTGTGGGGCTCGCAGATGCACTAAAGGGACTAAATTAAAATTAAAAATTATGAAGCCCCAAAATAGCCTGGAGATGCGAGTTTCCCGTAGAAGGCGTGAGGTACGCAAACGGAAAAAGGATCTGAGTTGCAAATTACAAATTATTAAACCACAAATAGCCTAGTAGTCGGAGTTCCATGTACAAGATGTGGGGCATGTAGACGGTATGAAGACAGTAAACGGCTATTTAAAGAATACTCTCAAATAGCCTGCGGATGCGAATTGCCCGTAGGAGACGTGTGGTACGCAAACGGGAAGAGGATCAGCATTGCAAATTATGAATTATTAAACCACGAGTAGCCTAACAATGCGAGTTCCACCTACAAGGTCTGGGGCATGTAGACGGTATGAAGATAGTAAACAGCTATTTAAAAAAATCTGAACTCTCAAGTAGCCTGAAAATGCGAGTTTCCCGTAGGGGGCGTGAGGTAGGCTAACGGAAAAAGGGTCTGATTTGCAAATACGAATTATTAAACCCCAAATAGCTTGGCTATGCTTGGTCCCCATAAAATGATTGGGAAACGCAGACCGGATAAAGACAGCAAGTGGCTCGTTAATAATTCTTAAACTCTAAATAGCCTGAGGATGAGAGTTCCACGTAGAAGGTGTAAGGTACGCAGACGGAAAAATGAACTCAATTGGAAATTGAAAGCTATTTAACCACAAATAGCTTGGAATGCTAGTTCCATGAAGAAGGTGTGCAGCACGTAGACAGGCCAAAGGAACTAATTTGCAAAGTGCAAATTATTAAACCCCAAAAAGCCCCAAAATTTTCAATATTCTATTTGGTTCCTTTAGCGCATCTGCGTGCCCTATACCTTCTACGTGGAACTCGCATACCCAGGCTATTTAGGGTTTAAGAATTATTAACGAGCCGCTTGCTGTCTTTATCCCGTTTGAGTTTCCCAAACATTTTACGTGGAATTCGCATAGCCAGGCTATTTGGGGTTTAATAATTTTCAATTTGCAACTTAGTTCAATTGGCCTTACTGTTTGAAATTTGCTTCTAGCACATGTGCATTAAGTGTCATGTAAATTTTTTTACATTGTTTTGTAAATTATGTCTGTATGTTATTTTATTATATTTTGTGAGAAATACAACTTTAAATATTTTTTTACGTACATTACTTTTTTTTTAATTTTCTATATTAAGCCTTCGTTGTCAAACCACGAGGATAATTCTGTGACGAAATAAGCGGTAAAAATCAATTCAATAATAAACTGTCTCGATACTTTTCACTTTTATAAACACATTAATACAGTGAGTGTCCTGACATTAGTTGCGATTCTGTTTTGTCAAAGCAACATGTTATTTAACTTATGCTTAAATAACTACTTAAGTTATTTGTTGAGTAATTAATTGAGCAATTGCTTCAGATGTATCTTTAGCACAACCGTTCACACTGCGAAGGGAGCACTCGGACACCCGGTACCTCTCGAGCGGTAAGTTTTGAATGAATTTTCGAGTTGACAATTTTTTACGTACACGGAGAGAAATTCTAGAATAAATTTTACCATAGTCCGATAGTAATTCAGTCACACACTGCTCAAAGTTTAGACTTTATTAGAGTCCTAATAATTTTTACAAGAACTTACGTAATTTTTATAAGGAACGTAAATAAAAACTACAAAAATTCTAGCACATTTTATTACAATGCGGGAGTAAAAATTACAATGTACTATAGTAAATATTGAGTGCTTGTAGATAGTACTATCGAACCTAACAAACTTTACTATGTTATTATAGTAAAATAAATTTAAGTAGATACTATTAATCATGAATAAATAATTTTATTTTCTAAAACATATTATCTGAAAAAAATATTTTGAAATTCTTCATTTTCGTTGCAAACAATCCGGCTGTACTTTTTATTTAACGCTTAGTATGCTGGTAACTAATGAGGACGACCCAAATTCTCCTACTCAAATATTTTTCGAAATTTAATTAATTTTTAATATGTTAATATTAATACATGCGATATTTCTAATGTTGTCAACATAAATCTTTTAGAATTATTTTTCCATGATTAAATTTTACTGTAGGGAATTGTAAAAGTTCATAGGTTGGCAGTCTGTGAAAAGATTACAACGGACTGTTATAACATTTTCGTACGATTCTTGTAAAATTTACTAGGGAATTTTTCTTCGTGTATCCTGGCAGCTTTATAAATCGATTCTAAAAAGAAGTGGCATTTATCAATATATTTTTAGGATAAGATGTTTTGATCCTTCGTTTTAGTGTAAATTCAGCCAGTGTTTCAAATTGGCATATGAGAGATAACTTCCAGTGGTATTTACCGGTAAACAATTTTTTTTAAACGGTTCCAGATGCTTCATAAACCGATTCCAGAATAAATAGATACAAAATTTTTTAATAAGATTTTGGTATCAATACCAATTAATAATATTTGGCTTAAATTTATGGGCATTCTTGTTCAGATTTTTCGATCTATCGTTCTTTTTCGTGCATATACGGCCTATGCACCACCTTTGCGCCCCCTGAACGAAAAGTTCCGGTTGGATTTTCGTTTCGCCAATTTTTTCATAAGATCTTAGTTGCGTTGCGAATGTATATCAGTAATAAAATTTGTGTTACATTTATGAACATTCTTGTTATGATTTTTCGATCGATCGATTGTTTTCGTGCATATACGGCCTATGCACCAACTTTGAGCCCCATGAACGAAAAGATCAGGTTGGATTTTCTTGTCGCCAATTTTTTCATAAGATCTTAGTAGCTTAGCGAATCTATACCAGTAATATAATTTGACTTAAATTCATAAACATTTACGTTATGTTTTGTCGATCAATGGTTTTCGTGCATATATGGCCTATTCACGACCATTGCACCTCCTGAACGAAAATTTCCTGTTGGATTTTCTTGTCGGACATTTTTCTATACCATATTAGTAGCATTAGAAATCGATACCAATAATAATATTTGGCTTAAATTTATGAACATTCTTGTTATGCTTTTCGATCTATCGTTCGTTTTCGTGCATATACGGCCTATGCACCACATTTGTGCCCCCTGAAGGAAAAGTTCCGGTTGGATTTTCGTGTCGTCAATTTTTTAACATTATTCTAGTGTTACGTCTGTGACGTATCTCTAAAATAAAATGAACAGGCATATTTCTCATCAGTAATTTTCTGACCTACAAATGATGTGATTGCAAATTCGAACGACGCAGTATTTGGGCAACGCAACCGCGTGACGTAGCTAGCTTTTCAAATGAGAAATCAAAAGAATTATGTTTAAATGTTTACGTAAATTGTTTAAAAAGATGATCTCGACTCATCGTCAGGATCATCTTTAACCTAAATTAACCGATTAATAAATACAGCCGAATGCGACACGCACGCCAGTTACACGCGCACAAATCGCGAACTCCGTACAACTCCGGCCGACAATAGGAGAAATTGTAATCATAAGCCTTACTCAGTAAGCAAAATTAATAAATTATATTAATAATTCATTTGTATTAATTGATCGTGATTTAAACGCGTATATCTCGAAATAATTAAATAGACCGGAGAAGTCATTTTGCGAAATAAACAGACATCTATCTTATATCATTTTATTGTAAATTATATAAATCAATAAATAGTGAGTTCAAGCGAAAACAGCTGCAGTGTATTTTATTTCAACGACCTTCAAACCTTACCTTTAAAAAGGTAACATAAATACATTATATAAATTAACAAACATAAAGAATATAAAAGTATCTTCCCCAAATTCAAGATTTAACAGTTGTTCCGGTACGAATCGAACAATCGTTCGGTAGAGTATTTTAACTAAAAGAATAAAAATAACTATTTATCGGACCTAACAGTGATTGCGATACGAAATCAAAAGAAACGTTTACTAGATTATATCTGTAAAAGTTCTTTGAATAAGGAACAATACTTTTATGTCATTTACAACTAATATAGAATACGTCCAAGCTTCACGTTTTACAGTAATTAGTAGTTGGGGCCATTCATTGTAGCATGAATTGCCAAAACTACCGAAGATAAATGCGTACAGTTCGCCGAGTGATTAACAAAAAAATTATATAATGAATTATAACCAAACTAACAAGTGATGAGATAATTTTTACATAGTAAAATCATAATATATTACGCTAAAAATAATAGCCGTCTAACACAAATAAGAAAATTGAAAAACATCAATAATAAAAGATTTAAAAAGAAAAATAATAAAACGAAAGGAAAATATTATAATACATAAACAAAATATTAGAATAAAAAATTATAATTACAAAATTAAGAATAATTATCAAACAAATCGTAAATAAATTACGGGAAAAATAAGAATTAAAATAATGGTAAACGTAGAAAAAAAGTGAATAATAATATAAAATATATTGGTTCGTTATAACTAATCATTGCATAAACAAATGTGGTATTTTAAAAAAAAAATAAGAAATACAAGTACAGCTAATACAAATTAGACAATTGAAATGGTAATACATATATTAGAAAACTAATAAGAATATTAAGTGAAAAAAGATAATAATACTACATTACAAAGAGTAATAAAACAAGAAAATAATAAAACAATATAATATTATAAAAGATAAATAACAATGAATGAATTATAGAAACGAATGTAAATTAAGATATAATAAAATACAAATTAAGGGGGGAGGACACCTTTAAATTTTTCCCAGTAAAATCATCCGTAACAAAAAAATTTTAATTATTAATAAAATATTAAGATAATATACTAAAAGTATATTAAATTTATGACAAAATAAG
>JAWWEQ010044447.1:0-17124 GCA_035583055.1 Torymus tubicola | reverse complement strand
CACCTGGATATCGACCTGGATATACCCACCTGGATATCCACCTGGAATTCCAGCTAGTAATCCACTCGGAGTTTGTCAAAAAAAAAAGGAGGTACAGCTGGAATTCCAACTGGAAGTGAGTGAGAACACCTACTATTATATCATAATTAAAATTCAAAGTCAAGACTGATAAATACAAAGAAGAAAAGAAAAAAAGAAAGTGTTATCAGTACTAGAATTACCTTAGTTTGGAAGAAGAATTTTGAAACAATTAATAATTATAGTACTTATATACATAGCTTTGTTAAAATTTATATATTTAGAAGAATCGTACCAAGGACGTGGCCTGTACCATGCACCCATACGCAGGTAAAATCAGCCTCAAGATCGGAAATCTGAGGGAGAAAGGCAGAAAAGTGGTTTTATACTGGTGCCCAAAGTCTTTCCTCTTGAAGGTCATGATTGAGGCAGATCAAGAGGCAAAGAAAGGCTGCACCGCTAACTCTCTAGCAAATATTCATCCCTGTGCAATTGACCTCCTCCTGAACCTTAAACGGTTAATTCTGATGAAATGCAGACTTATTCTGAGTCATATGGGTCAGGACTCAAGGGCAGAAGGTACCTCACTCTATCACCTCCGTTCAGCTTCACTCCCTGGTTTGCCCGCTACCCGCATGCTAATAGAAGGGACATTTGTACCCTAAATAGAATCCGCTGTGAGCACGTCAGAACCAGAGCCTTCCTGGCCGAAAAGGGCTTTACTGTAGAATAGAACAATGCGAATGTGGCCAAGATCTACACACTCTAGACCATTTAGTATGGGACTGCCCAAATCGCTCTTCAAACATATAGCGCCTTTTCTATTAGAATGCAGACGGAAACATATTCCTACTGGTACACTTCTTATTAACATCGTTTTCAATCACCCCAATATGTTCAAGGCCTTATTAAGCTTCATTCACAATGAGCAGATCCCTGTTTAGTATAACTGAGCATGCTATGTGCACGCTTGTGTGTGATGTTCTTGTCGTAGGTGCAGCTAAGTCAACTCATCATCTTCAAGCAATCTACTGGAAGAAGACATTCAAGGATTATCCTCAACAATTTTCTACACAATTCCAATAAAAGTTTACATATACATGGTAACAGGCACATAACTGCATTGCAGATATAGCCTTAAGGACAAAAAAAAGGTCGTGGCCTGGAGCCGATACCTTTATAAGGAGGAAAAAGAAAAAAAAACGCTAATTCCAAAGAAGGAAAACTCATTAATTTTTAAATATCACATATATTGTATTAAATCATCATGAAAGGTATTAAAAAAATTTATATAAAATTCATGTAGGTTTTATATCAAATTGTTTATTTGTTTATCTTATAGGTACCTAATCTAAACATGGTTACTTCAAATTTTATCGTCGATACCAAAAAAATTGAACTTGTCCAAAAACGATCGCTAATACGTAAGCCTATGTCAATGGTGCAGTATTGGGTAAATACAGGGAAACAACCATATTCAAATTATTGTGCTAGTAAAAACTATTTTAGTTTAGAATCAGAGTCTTTTTTTGCAAAAAAATGTTTGAGACAAACTGTGATTCCATCTTATTTACCTGATCATTCTAGTGAAGAAAAATTACTTCCGGTTACTAAATGTACAGATCCAAAAGTAACTTTGTCATCTGATACTTCTATTGATACCGCAGGATACATCTTAACAAATAATAATGAATCGGAAAAAGTTGATAGCAAAGGCTTGGACAATTTAAACAAAGAGATGCTTAATTTCACTGCATATGCTAACGAAAGAATTGGACAAAGAATAAAAGTAAAATCTTCCATTTCAAGTTCATCAAAACAAGATAATTGTGAAAGTAACATAAATACAGTAAACACTAATATAAATCCAAAGTCATTTACTTCTTTACAAGAAAAAAACAATTTTGATTCAAAACGAAAAAATAAAAATCCTATAGCTGTGGATCGCAAAGAAGAAGAAATAATTTTATTTAATAAAGCCAACAGTATAAATAAAAATCTTAAAAATACAATATATTGTAAAAGAATTTTGCAGGAAAATTCAACATTAAAAGAATCGAATTATGGTAAACCACTGCTGTTGAGTGAAAGTGATATGTCAATTATAAAAAATAAAATTTGTAAACATGGGCATTGTGATGATTTTCAATATAATTTTATGTTTAATAGTGAACTGAAAAATAACGGATGTAGATTATTGAAGCGTAAAAAATTATATCATAGTACAGAGTCTCCAGTTGAATTTACACCAGTATCTGATACCAGTTTTCATCAGGAAAAATCCAAATTAATCGGAAAATGTGATCACCCTGCATTACAAACTCCAAAAGTACAATTGAAACCTCGATCTTTTATGAAATATCAGAGGATAAAATTTAAAAAAATTAAAAATAGACGATTATTACAATCTTTGATATTATCAAAAGATATTCGAAAAAGTAAAAGTAATTTATCCAACAAAAAAATTTTGAATAGTTCAAATTCATTAATAGAACCGAAAGATCTAAAAACTGATAACATTACTGTAAATTTTCAAGATAATATTAATCATCTAATTGAAGAAAAGTATAAATTGAAACCACTATCAGTTACTTTATATAAATTGAAGTTAAAAGATGATGTATTACAATATTCAAGAAAAAACTCAGCATCCAGTTTTGAAATCTCTACGAAGAATGAAAACTTAATTATAAATAAAAAAAAAAAATCTTCAATTATAAAACAAAATAATATGTGTGTTAAAAAATCATCAACTGAAAATAACAAAAAATTATTAAAAACACTTTCTATAGAAAATTTAGACATGAAACCTCTGTCTAAATATATTTCAACATCTGACGATTTTAATGGAAATTACATGAATAAAAAAACATCCCAATTTAAACTTGGAGATAATTCACTAAAAATTGAGAAAACTACTAGTATGACTTATAAAGAATTATTACCATCTTATAAAAATAAAAACATTTTAATTAATGAAGAACCACCTAAAGATATCAATGAACAAGGACCACAGAAGCAAACAAAAATGGGGCAGAATTCATTTAAAAATTTGTCAATAGACATAAAAAAGCATAGATATATATACAATGATGATGAATCTAATGATATTTCTGTAAGATTCAAGCAAAAAAAAAATGATCAAATATTTATTCCATTGTTTGATGAAAAAAAGTTACCATTTTCTTTAACAAAAACTGAACAGTCACAAGATGAAAATAAATTTGAATCAATACACAGAAAAGGTTTATTGGAAAATACTTTAGAAACAATCACAACGAAAATAAATAAAACTGGAGTTTTGATTGATTCTTTTGATGAAGATATTATAACACCAATTAAAAACAAAAAAATTACTAGTTTGAAAAATAATGCTAATAATAATAATAAACATATTTATGAAAGAAATAGTGATCGTCATACAATAACATGTCTCACAAGTAATCGTAATAGTTACGTCAAAAAGAAAAATGAGATGCATTTAAAAAAGGAGAAAATATTGAAATTTACAAATGAAAAACAAAACAATAATAAAGTCACAAAGAACAACAAAGTTCATTTAAATTACATGAACATAAATAGAAATGTGAAAAACATAGTACATAAACATAAAAATAAAAAAAAAAAATTGAATTCTGAACAAAAAAATTTTCAATTTGGTGAGTCATCAGATGAAGATTGTATTATTCCACTGAATATAAAATGATCAAATGACATAGATATGCAGAACCATTATGAGCACTGAAGTAGATATAAAATTTAATTAAGTATTGTACAAATAAAATTCCAATCATATGGAATTATATAAAAGTATATTCAACTATTTAAACCAAGTTATGTAAATATTAATTCCTTGTAAATAGGTCAAGATATATTTTTTCATTATACTTGACTTGTGTAATTTAAATAGATAATAGTTTAAAAATAAATTTTCATGTAAGATAGGTGCTAATAAAATAATAAATAATTAAAAATATAATAAAAAATTATAAAGCACTGATTCACTGAAAATTAATATATACTGTATTGAATCTTCTTCATAAAGTATGTTTAAATATTTCCAAAGTTAAAAATTGCTTTGAAAATATGATTACAAAAATGTATATTTTTTATAAAAATGACAAAATCTAATGGATTAATTTTACATATAAATCTTCCAATGTTCACTTTAGCGTATCGCAAATCCAATAACATGTTGCCTTGAAAGAAGCAGATAATATGGTTGAGATACATAGCCTTGTAATACAATATTTTCCAAGTGAACTTCTCTAAATCCACATTTTTCTATGTCTTGTATTGGGTTTAAATCCAACTGACATCCTCCAAAAAGCAATGGCCATATTTTTGTTTTACTTGATATCACTTGGATCCAATTGATAATAGATCCTTGTACAGCTGGTAAATGTTCTATAAACACATACTTTCCATTCTGGAATAATACGTTTTTGTTTCAAATATAATTTTATTTCATTAAAGTAATGTATATTTATTTTATGCAGTTTAATGGTATAATAAAGTCATAATTATTACTAAATAGCTTAGTGTACAGCAATCCCTAATGGATTAAATAAATGAAAAAAAAAAATATTATATATATATATACATATGTGTCATTTACCGTCAACTGTTAAAGGTCAAAATTTTAAAATTGCTCATAATTTTTTTATTTGTTCCAAATCAGCCTCAGAATACAAATGTAAAATTTTAGAGCAAAATATGCACCCGTTCACGGGTCAGATTTTTTTGAAAATTTAAAAAATTGGTATTTTTTGAAAGTTTTTCAATATTTATGATTTTTGAACTCAAAAACTTGAAACTTTTTGTATAGTATATTATATGGGAAAAAGTTTACAAATTCCAAGAAGAATTGGTGAAAATTTTTTTTTTATTAATAAATAAAAATAATTTTTTAATAACAAAAATAAATTTTTTATTAATTTATTAATAAATAATATTTTTTTGGTATTAATATTTTGAAATACAATATTCAAACTGTAAAAAAGGTGAGTACGACTTTACCAAGAAAAAGGGTAAAAGATTTCTTAAAATGTTACTTCTCAAATAGCACCATCCCGAGAATGGTTGGAGATCACTGAAAAAAGTTATGTGTGATTATAAAGCTGTAAAAATATTGAAAATAGTGCTTTTTAACTGTTTTTACAGCTTTATAAATTACACATAACTTTTTTCAATGATCAACCATTTCCGTATGATGCTATTTGATTACCCTTTATTTCGTAAAATCTATCATGTACTCTTCTTTTTTACAGTTTGAATATTGTATTTCAAAATATTAATACCAAAAAAATAGTTTACGAAAAAAAAAAAATTTTTTAAATTCTTGGAATTTGTAAACTTTTTCCCATATAATGTACTATACAAAAAGTTTCAAGTTTCGAGTTTTTGATTTTATACAGTTCGACACAATTTAGTACAATTTTGCAGGTTTTGGCACAGTTTGGCAGTTTGACACAGGCGATTTTTAATTGTAAAATATTATTTTTACCGAATCATGCGACACACTTTGGCACAGTTAAACACATTTTAAGGCAAGTTATCTGTAGTAAGTCTGATTGTATTTTTTCTGAGTTAAAAATTATCTGCGCAAAACTGTGTAAAGATGTGTCAAACCAAGCGAAAAAATATCAGCTGATTTATCATGCCAATAAATATCACTGACAAGGGAACTACCCGAACTGAGAAATTAAAAAAATTTCCAAAACTATATTTAATAGTAGTACTAGTCGTCAATGTAACATTCACGAATTTTTTTTTTTTATCGGCAGTGAAGACCTTATTATAAGGGTTAAAATCGCAATTAAAGTTTAGACTCAAAACGTTTTTTCAACATATTTCGACTTCTACTGAATTTTTTCATTAAAAGAAATGTCGAAAAGTTTCTAATAAAAAATACAAGAGATTCATAGTAGTTTGAATATTAGGGGTTGCATCCCTTATTTTTTAGAGGGAGAAACTGTGTTTTTTCAAGCATAATTTTATCATCAAAATTCAGAAAATAAAAAATGGATTAAATATTATTTTTACTAATTGCGTAAACAAATAAATAACCCTGTTGAAAATATCCGTGTAGATTTCCATATGGATTATCCGTGTGGATATCTACGCGGATTTCACATGGATTCCATCTGGATTTCACATGGAATTCCGCGTAGATCACCCACGTGGAAATCCACGTGAAAATCTATATGGATTTTACTTAATCTGCATAGGGAATCGAAATGGAGTTTTTAAAATCTACGTGGCTGTGTTGAAAATATGCATACGGATTTCCACATGGATTATCTACGTGGATTTCCACGTAGCTTTTCGCGTGAATGTAATGGGTTCCATATAGATAGTATGTGGAAATCCGCGTGGCTATCCTTATGAAAAATCCACATGGTCGCAAACCCTATTGAAAAAATCCACGTGGATTTCCATGTGGATATCTATCTGAATGAGATAGATTCCACGTGAAAATTCGCGTGGATGATCTACGTGAATATCCATGTCAACAATCCACCTGGATTTCCTCTTTTATTAGCAATGGTAATCTATGCGAATATCCATGTAAAAAATCCTCGTGAATTTTCATATTAATCGAAATGTACGACATATTGAAAATATCCAAAAGGATTTTCACATGGATTAATCACGTGGATATCTGCATGGATTTACACATAGAATAGCATGGATTATACTTGGATTGAAGTGGAAATCCGCGTCGATTTTGATATCCTCGTACTATATCAAAATCGAGCGAACCTTGTACCCCGACGGTGTTTTGGAATAAAAAAAAAAGATTATTTCAAAAGTAAGGCCCTTTATTCACCGGTAAATTTCACCCAACGGGCTGAGACCATCTGCGAGAGTAGATGTCCGAGTGGAAAGAGCTGGCTGGGAGTGAGCGACGCTTGCTCATATCCTCGCGAACTAGACTCTTGTCGAAGTATATGCCATGTTAGATCTCCCGCGCGCGCCCGCGGTCGACCGTCGACGAGAGCCTAGTTCACGCCAGTAGGCGGCGCGACCCCTCTCGTTGCAGCTCCCGCAAGCATATCGGCTGACCCAAGAGGATATTATGAAGCGTTGCTGACTCCCCGCCAGCTCTTGCCAGTCTAACATCTACTCTCGCAGATGGTTTGGATGGGTGAAGTTTGCCGTTGAATAAAGGGCCTTACTTTTGGAATAATCTTTTACATTTTAAAAATCACGTTTTTTTTTGTTTAAACTAACTTTTCTGATAGTTTATAGATTTTTAGAAAAATGTAAAAGTTACCATCTAAAAGAGCGGATCCTGAACTATAAAAAGATGTATTTCCTCAAAGATTTACTAATACATTGTGTCATTAGCAGAACGATGAAAAAAGAGTTAAATTTATGCCAATTTGAGCGTTTACGGATTGAAGTAAAATATAATTTTTAACGTTATTTCTATCCAAACAATATTTTCTGAAATTATTGAAACAATTGTTTATGTTGGTGTAAATAAATGCTAGGTAATATAGAGATATGGTTATAAATAAATAAACTGTCAGTCTTGTTTATAACAATAAAAGATAGTTGTATTTATTAATGATAATATATTTTATATCACGACTCGCTCGTGGCACACTAGCGTCCTTTGGGCACGCACCGAGCATACTAACTGACGGTCGTACGTATACATGCTAAGGTACTACTGTAGCGCTCCTATCATGGCGAAAGGGAAAGAGATGTGAGTGATTCTCCATCTTGTATATAAACAGAGAAGAGCGCGAAAAACAACTTCAACAGTTTAAAACTTACAACAATATACATATTACGTTTTTCGTTTTAATAATTAATAAAGACGAAATTTCATTCTTAAAATCAATTTAATATGTTTTAGAATGTGTTAAATATGTTTTAATAATTTATAGAAAGATGAATGCAATTAAAATTCAACAACTATTAAAAATTGAAATTTTTCATTAAAAAAAAAAAAAAAAACGTTTCCATTAAAATTACAAATATAATACTACGGAGCGCACCACCTAGAATCTGCCATCGGCTACCACGAACACCTACACTACGTATTTGTTGTGTCTCAACACCTAGAGGCAAAAAACGATGGATCACACCACCTAGACGCCCACCTCGGCTACCGCGAAACCTAGACTACGAACATGATGCCTTTCAACACCTACTGTTAAAAAGCCACGGAGCGCACTACCTAGACTCCGTCATCGGCTACCTCGAACAGCAAGACCACGTACTCGATGTGTTTTAACAACTAAAGGTAACAAACTACGGGGCGCATAACCTAACTTTCGTTATCGGCTACCTCGAATACGTAGACCACGTATTTGATATATTTCAATACCTAGAGGCAACAAACTACGGAGCGCACCACTTAGACTCCGTCTTCGGCTACCGCGAATACCTAGACTACGTAATGGTTGTGTCTCAACACCTAGAGGCAAAAAACTATGGAGCGCACCACCTAACTTTCGTTATCGGCTACTTCGAACTCGTAGACCACGTATTTGATGTATTTCAGAGGTAAAAAACTACGGAGCGCACCACTTAGACTCCGTCTTCGGCTACCGGGAATACCTAGACTACGTATTTGACGTATTTCAACATATAGTCTTAAAAAGCCACGGAGCGCACCAGTTAGACTCCGTCAACGGCTACCGCGAATACCTAGACTACGTATTTGTTGTGTCTGAACACCTAGAGGCAAAAAACGATGGATCACACCACCTAGACTCCGTCATCGGCTACCGCGAAACCTATACTACGTATTTGTTGTGTCTCAACACCTAGAGACAAAAAACTACGGAGCGCACCACTTAGACTCCGTCATCGCTACAGCGAACATCTAGTACAATTTGCCCGCTGTGTCTAAGCAACTCAGGGGCCTGTATGAAGACGGAGCATTCGGTTCGTCTTTTCCTTTGTATAGGAGGACCAATCTTACCGTCTTCCATCTTGTTGGAAAAACACCACTCCTCTCAGAAGACTTGGACGTATAATTGCAATCCGCCGGACGATCTCTCCCGGAATACCGTCTGGTCCTGGCGCTTTCCCTGGTTTCAGCGAGGACGCCGCTCGGGAGAGCTCCGCCTTGGTAAACTCAGGTACAGGCAGGTCACTGTTGTTAGAAAGGTCGCCCGGCATCCGGTGGTTCGGGAAAAGTCCGTCGATTATCGTCTTGGCGGAGTCCCTGTCTTTGAGTTCGAAAGGGCCGGTAGCGCCTAGCTTCCTGGTCACAATCTTGTAACCCAGTCCCCAGGGGTCCCGTTCCATTTCCTCACACAGTTGTCGCCAGCACCGGTTTTTGCTGTTTTTGATTGCTGAAGTCAGTGCTTTTCGTGCCGTCCTGTAGATCGTCGCCAGTCTGTCTGCGTCGGGTCTTCCTCTTTTTCGCGCGCGGTATACTCTCCTATGACAGGCAATGCGCCCCTTACGGCGGAGGCTGATCTCGTTCGTCCACCAGTACATCTCTTTTCTGTCAAGTCTTCCCTTCCGTCGTGGCATCGTTGTTTCGCACAATCGCGTTATCAGTCCCATCGTATTGTCGATAATCCAGTGCATCCGTTCCCGTCCCTGGAGCTCCGCTGTAGTGGTTTCGGCGGGTGCCGAGGCCTCTTGTGAGTTCGAAGACGATGTATTGGTGATCGCTGTCCGTGATGTTCCCGATCACCTGCCGCCTTCCTATGCGTCACGAGATTCTGACTGAAGTCATGGTAACGTCGGGAGTAGAGTACTCGAAACCTGGTCTTCTGTATGCCGGTGTCGTTCCGAGATTGGCCACTGTCAGGTCGAGCCTTGCGGCCATCTCTAACAATAACCTTCCTCGCTTGTCCGTTATTGGCATTCTCCACTCGATCGCCCTCGAGTTAAGATCACCCGACAAGTGTCGGAGGGCGTCTTCTAGCTTGCCGACTTTCTCCTCGAAATGCTGTGCCGTGCAGTTGGGGGTCAGGTAGACACAGACATAGGTCACATCGTCTACCCTCACCTACACATAATCTTCCCCGCATGATGACGATTGAACCCTGCTCGTCGAGCCGCCCTTAACCCATATAGCTGACGTATCCAAGGTGTTCGAATACCAGCCGTGTCGTGTCAGTAGATTTCTGTACTGCTCGCTTGGTATTAGAATGTCCGCGTTTCGTTCTTTCGTAATTTTTGGAAGCAGCTGTTGGGCTGCTTCACATCCGTTTAGGTTACCCTGTAGTATCGCCACGTCTGGGTCTGTTTCCTACGCTCCTCTAACGCAGCACGATAGATTTTGAACGCGCCAGAGCCCGGTACGTGTGCCGTCGTCTCGAACTGTGCTTCGGAGCACAGGAAATATGTCGGCTCTTTGGTGGGGTAAGCCTTGCCGAGATGACTGAGCTGGTCGCACTTCCAGCAGCAGAGTACTCTGCCCTGTCCTTTACAGTCCGTTCGTCTATGTCCGAATCCAAGGCACCGGTAGCACCTTGGAATCGTGAGTCTAGATCTGACTCGGCATTTGACTCAGCCGATCTTGATCCGACCCTTTATAAGCAACTTCTGTGCTACGTTTCGGTCTCCCTCGAATACTATCTTGCATATGTCTGTCTTGTTCGGTCTAGTCCAGATCTAGGATCTCTAGGGTCTGTCACTGTGTCATGTTCCGTATCGTCCCATTAACTCAAAGTATCTGCCTTAGCTTCTCCTGGAAGTTGATCTTTTCCTCTGCGCCACTGCCGAGGCGCAGAAGGTGTCCCCCATCCTTTGTCGGTCTGTATCCTCAGATTCTTACCTTTGAATCCTCAGGATCGACCTCCGTCCTCAGTCGCCGGAGGGTGTCCGCGTACGTCTTACCGTCGGCTGGTCGAACGAGGATGACCCATAACCCGGTCTCCAGTACGTCGTCACCTGTCCTTCGTTTGCTACTGCTAGGTCCAGCCTTGCGGCCATTTCCATCAGCAGCCATCCACGTTTGTTTGTCATTGTTATCCCCTACTCAATGGCCGTAGCGTTGACGTCCCCCGCGAGCACTACGTCGCCGGTGATGTCCTCTAGCGCCGCCACTTTCTGTTCGATGTCCACGGCGCTGCAGTTCGGGGTGAGGTAAATACTGACGTATGTCACATCAGCGATTTTTACCCATACGTGATCGTCGCCCTCCCCGTGGCCCATTATCCGTGACGCGGCACCCCCCGGAACCCACAGCACCGCGGAGCGGGAGGAGTTAACGAACCAAGTGGGTGTGTCTCTGTCTCTGTATGGTTCACTTATTATTGTGACGTCCGCGTCCGTTTCCTCGGCCAGCTGGGGCAGTAGGGCATGAGCCAGACTACTGCCGTTTAGCTTGCCTTGGAGAATTGTCGTCAACGTATTATGCGCGTGATGTTTTCTGTCTTGTCCGTGCCTCCGCCAGAGCTTTTCTGAAAACGGGACACGAGGCCGTGCCCGGCACGTACATCGCCGTCCCGTCTCCCTGTGGTGAGCAGAGGAAGTAGGAAGGGTTAGTCGTGCAAGTCTTGGCCGCGTGTCCCCTTTGGCCGCATTTCCAGCAGCAGTCACGTCTATCAGGTCCTCTGCAGTTCTGCCGGTGGTACCCGTAGCCTAGACACTTGTAGCATCTCGATACCATCAGGCGGGCCCTTACTCGGCAGTTGACAAACCCGACTCTTATGCGTCCCATCTTGAGGAGGCGTGTCGCGTCTTGTCCAACCAGCTCGCAAACAGCGATCTTTAGTCCGCGGCTATTAGGGTCGAGCACCGAGACCTTTGTTTCCACGTCTGGTTCCAGTTCTTTGTCCAGTGCGTTTAGTACTACCTGCGTCTCTGTCAAGCAGTCCATATCCAGGATCTCTACAGCGACTCTTGGGGTCATATTTTTAATGACACCCTGATCACCTAGTGCATCCCGGATGAGACTGCTTAGCTTGTCTCGTGGTCGTCCGTCTCTGTATGTACGAATTAGCGCGGCTCCGTCCTTTCACTTTTGACAGTGAGACTGTCGCCAGTTTTGTCGGCCGTGCGTAGCGTCCGTACTATGTCCACGAACGTCTTTCCCTCCACAGGCTGGATCAGCACCACTTGTCCCCGTTGCTTGGGTTTCTTACGAGCGTAATCCAACCCTTGCCCCGTCGGTGTGGACCCGTTCGTCGCGTCCGTCGAAGTCTTTTGTCTGGCGCTCTTTTTCTTCCCTTTATTCATCTTCTTCTTCTTCTCCACCGTCTCCCATTTTTTCTAGCTCCTCCGTGGTGCTCATGCCAGGACTATGGTGCTGAGCTTCTGTCGCAGTCGGCTGCCCACTTGTGGGGGCTTTCTTCTTTTTCTGTGTCTGCGCTCGCTGGTCTGGGCTGTCTGCAGGACTTCTCACCCGTTTGCTTGTCCTGGGTGGCTCGGGCTGGATGGTATCTTCTGCGATGATTTGGGAGAGCTCGACCAGCATATCTTGGAGACTCTGTAGGCTGCCTTTTACTACAATGGAGATGTTCTTTTGTTTAGAGATAGCTTTCTCCATATTCTCGATCTCTTGGTGCATTCGCGCCAACACCGTTTTCTGGTCCTGTTCCGTGAAGGGTACCTCTGTTGCGTTTGTCGCCGCGTCAGGTTGACTGACGGAGCTAGAGACGCTGAAGAAGCTCGATACTCTTCCGCTTCTGCTTCGGAATCCATCATAGGTCCCTGGTAAAAGAGACTCAATAATGGTTGGGACCCCCGTTTCTTGACTACTGTGCGAGTTTTGGACGTCCATGCCTCGGTTTTTGTTATTCCAATGATGCAGCTAATAGCCAAGGTTACTACCAGTAGGTAGTTAAATAAATAACAACAAAGTCTTTATTTAAAATTTGCGACGTTTCGGTCGTTTTATTTAATTACGACCCTCTTTAGGCAACTATTAACAGAGTAAAATACAATAATTTACAAACTACTTATAATTAATGATATAAGAAATCGGTTTTAATACAACAATCGAACTTACATAATATGTCACTACTTAAAATAATATTGTGGAGAACTGTCCGTTCGTCAATGAATATAAAATCTAAATTTTCGAATATATACCAAAAATTGATGCACAGGTGTGTGTATATGTACAGAAGTGTGACTGTACTAATGCTATTGGTTAGCGGTTAGGTGGGGCGCAGCCCACTCCGACGAGTTTTGGAACGGAGAGAGGTATCAAGAGAACATATCATTGGTAGGGGCGTGGCATGAGACGCGAAGTCTATACGTGAAAACGAACCAAGATATACCTACTATAGCGTGATCTCCTGATATCTATTTCGCTATCATATAAGAGTTACAAGTTAGAAAGGAGATAGAAATTCAAAATTTTTAATCATAGTGCAATACAAATTTTATCACAGAAAAAATCAAGACAAAGCTTGAAAATAAATTAATATGATTTACTTCCAAAAGTATAAGCATGCATTAGAAAAGGATAGATATAGAGACAAACCGTTTGAATATAAAGAGTTCAACACCCCAAATAATAACACACAGGTGATCGACCTCGACGAGTCGATCAAGGAAGATGACAAATGGTGTGTGAATTTGACGGACGTTGAACTTCCAAAATATGTTTATGATACGTTGAAACTTGGTGAAAAGTTCAACTTTAATAACAAATTTGATAACAAATTAACTAAAACGTTTGTAAAAAATTTTGAAGTGTTCACAAAAAAATATCCGGTACCCGCTGAAATCCCAAAAATAAAAGGAACTTTCTTAAACACGATCAAAAAATTCTATAAAAAAGACTTGTACACAAAATCTCATTTCGACAACAGATTCAAAATAGATTTGGAAAAAACCAAAGAATTTATTAAAACTAATTCTGATATTTTAATTACGAGAGTAGATAAAGGTAATTGCACAGTCATTATTAATAAAGCCTCGTACAACCAAAAACTTGAAGATAGGCCTTCATTCCTGTTGCCCACGCACGGTAGTTGTCGCGGCCCTTCAGGCGGTCGATGGGAAGGAAGCTCCCCGGCAAACGGCTAGTCACGATGGCGTCGGTACTTGTGATGATGACAAGCAAAGTGCTTTTTGGCTACTGGAAACTGGATCGTTGATCTGGACCCATAACCTGATGTTGGAGTATGAAATAAAGGACAGTGGTTGCCAAGTCTCCAGAGTATTTTTTAACACTTGCATGTACTTTATTCGCCTTATCAGGAGGGCGATAGAAGTGTGACGAACTACAGCTAGCTAAATTGTTACATAATAATAGATAGAGTAAGGCTACTGTAGTTAGCTTTCTTCTATGGCGCCATATTTAAACAAAATAAATATAATATATATACATATATAGCGCGTAATATCAATTGAACAATAACAGAATAATTAATCCGTTTAAAGATATAAATTATAATTTATCATAAATAGCGTTATTTTAACGTCTCATAATGAAGATTCAACTATTCTGAATAATAAAATATTAATTATTTTCGTTACGTAGACGATATTTTGCTTTGTGTACCAACGCACCTTGTAAATTACACTAGACATGTATTTAATTCAATTGACAAACATTTGTCCCAGACTCCTCGCTCGTCTGGGACCGTGAACGTGTCTTCAAAATGCACGTTATGATTGTCTCTGGCCTCTGTCACCCTGGTGCTCGATACGGCTACTCGCTGGTGCTCCGCTTCCTTGAGTGCAGCCAGTTCTCTTTGGCATTCTGACTGCCTTTCCTCCAGCGTTTTTACCTTTGCTATTAGTTCCACTAATAGCGAGCCGACTTCTCTGGGCACCCGGAACTCTTGCCCGTCGCTCGCCAGAAGACGTAGCATATCTTCTGGCTGCGTATTTTATCTTCCGTCCTCCACTCTGATTGTCGCCGTACTTTCTTCTGTTCTTCTCTCTTGCCGTTGATTGCAATTGTCGTCTTCCTCGGCCTTTCGTACTCTCGTTTCGGCCGGGATCTCTGGTGTTGGTGGGTATTGGCGCTGTTGTATGGCCTCTACCGCAGTGCTCCTTATTATTTTCTGGATGCTCTCGCTCGCCAGGATCGTTTCGATCGGGTGGACATCCCACGCCGTCTTTTGTATGAAGGATCCTTCTTAGCAGCTCTTCTCTGAGTGCTATTCTCTTTTCGATTCTCTGGTCGGAGCTTGTCTCCAGCAAATTTTCCGACACATAAATGCCCAACACCCACTCACTCAGCCTGTCCATCTGGCTGACTAGGGTGCCCTGTCGCTTCATTTCCATGTGCGACAGGTATTTGTCAATCTCATTACAAGATAAAGACAACACCCAATCCTGTATTGCCTCTTCCATGGCTGACGACGTTTTACTGTTGAGTGCGTGCAAGGGAATTCTTAATAATCTCCCGATTACTTTATGTGTTTTTGCACTGTCAGTGGTATCCTTCACCAGCTATCTAGTGTATAACCACTGACTCTTCACACGCGCTCTTCTATCTGGTGGTTTGGTTCTTCTACGCTTTTCTAAGTCAATGGGGATGGAGTGATGCCTCGCTGTCCCGTTGGGTTTCGCTGGACCTAATTTCCTCTACTTCGCCTCTTGTTTGGAGGTTATGTTGCATTTTTCGTTTGCGCAAATGTTTTCCTACGATGCGCAAACGAATTCAGCTGTGCACAAACGGATTGAATTGTGCGCAAACGTTTTGGCAAGGTTTTGGGCTTTATTCGCCATTTCTACGCGACTGGAGAAAGCGACTCGAAAATTAATGCTTGCGCCAACCTATTTGGCGCACGAGCAAACGATTCCGCACACAAAATCAAAATTTCCGTTGTTGGCTACTGCGCATGCGCGGCACCACAAATTTCGTGTGTGTCCGTCTACTAGACGCATGAGCAAATGATTCCGCGGGTCAAAACGGAAAATTTGAATTTTCTCCCCTTTGTGCATGCGCAACACTAAAATTCGCGAATGCATCCACCTTGGGGGGGGGGGGGGGAGAGCAAACGAATCCCCAATAGTGGTTTTTCAAATTTTATTCCCGGTTTCTGCGCATGCGCGTGGCCAAAATCGTTGCTCGCGCAGTAAAACTAACCCCTCGCGCAAACGTGTGCGCAACTTTAACAAAATAACCTCAAAATTTCTTTCGAGCAACAATTTCCCTCCGGCGTGCACGTATATTGCCGACAAAGAGACAGCTCTGAAAATAAAACCCTAACTAGACATACAACACATAAATGTTAAATAAATAATTTTGTTTTTTTTTACTCCTTTATTTCTTATATAGTAATTTTTATATACATTAGTTTAAGCAATATAACATGAGTGTACTTTCCCATTGATCAGTAACTAGAGTTCTTAAATAAGAGGTTTGGTTCACATTAATAAAAATTAAAATAAGAAAATTTTAATTATAGGTTGTACAGAGTATATGTTAGAGTATTTTATACTTCTTCTGTCTTGAGACGTTGATATTGTTGATGGCTAGTCCGCGGCTAATTCATTTGGGTGTTCAGAAAGTCTATTCTTGTATTTTTGATGAGTTATCTTTACAACTTTTTTCACTGTCTTAATGTTTAGATCTTTGTATATTAGCTCATTTGAGATAAACCAAGGTGCATTGAGCATACTTCTCAGCGTTTTTGATTGGTACCTTTCGATGATATTTATGTTCGAATCTGCTGCCGATCCCCATAATTGAATCCCATAAGTCCAGATAGGCTTTAATACACTTTCATAAAGAAGTATTTTATTGCTCAATGCAAGCTTGGATTCGTTTCCCAGTAGCCAGTAGAATTTGCGCGTTTTCAGATTGAGCTGTTTGCGTTTTGTTAAATAAATGATTTTTCCATGTCAGACGTTGATCAAGGTGCATACCGAGATATTTAACGCTGCCATTATGTGGTATAATTTTTCCGTTTAGTGAATACGTTTTTCGAGTGAATTTTCGTTTTGATTTATTTCTGCTTTATTTTGATGAGTGTTATTACTAGTTGCTTGAGCGTATGTGATATTTGTTTTTGTTGAATAGTATAGTATAGTAAATATATATAATCTTGACTGTATACGGATGTATTAGCTGTACTATATACATACATATATGACCCCCACTACTTTGTTTATATGTACAGTAGCGGAAGGAGAGAGCGACTTACTGCGCAACGTACTCGCTCTCTTGCCGTTCAGCTCTCGATGTAACAAGACGTACTTACGACGGCT